>BMAO01030306.1:0-188391 GCA_019973975.1 Trichonephila clavata
ATTTTTATGTTGTCAGAATAATTTTGTTTTAATGGCTTATAAGTTTGCCTGATGTACAATTAATCTGAATAAGTTTGTATGAAAAATACTCTTAAAATATACTTATACAATTTTTTAATGACAAAATATATGTTTTCGAAGAATTATTAAAAATAATTATGCAATACAAATAAAACAAACAAATATTTATATATGAAGTGAGACTGAAAATAATAATTTACTAATGAATAAAATTTGAAAAGTTTCTTCTGTAGCCCCCCTTGTTTAGACTCTTCCCAGCAGCAGAATTTAACAACAGAGACACTTTCACGCCCTCTAGGGAGTAGAACAATCTTCAGTGATGGCCAAGCTTCGGAATTGTAAGGACGTCGAGCATGCGCTCCGATTCCTTTCAGTTTATAATCTAAATGTTAGTTCTCTAGTTATGTATGTAAATGTTTGTTTTGTCTATATAATAAATGTGTTTTAATTAACTAGTGGACTTAGTTAAGAACCCCTTCTCCACGTCTCCCTTTATTATATTGGGTCAACCCCTTATATTACGTATTTTTATTCAAAAGAAAATATGTGTAGGAATCTTGTGATTCATTTAATAATTTTGGAAATTATTAAATTAATCTTTGAATTCTTAAATATACTTCGATATACTCTTTCAAATTAGTTTCCTAATTTCTTTCTTATCAACTAAATAAATAACAATAAATAAATGTTCAACTTTCTTTCGCTTTGTTTGAAACAAGTTTCTTATACAAAGGCGACAATAGAAATATCATACTTCAAGGGTTAGGCACTTCTTACTTGAACCTCTTTTGTGACAAAGAATGGCTGGATTATGAGGCTGTTACTTGCTGCATTGAAACCTGAGAGGGAACTTTGTGTCTAGAGAATAGCCTTAAATGGCTGCGCCCTTTTAGTCTCTGAGGAAAACTGCCATTTGGACTAAAAGAAACAACAACAAAAATGCAATCCCGATTGCTTTGATGATTTCTTGCATGTAAGAAGAACAGAAATAGAGTATCTGAGAAAATGATTCATTACGGATGTTTTGTGATAAAGAGTTGTTTGAGATTGTAGTGGGTGGAATCGAAATTCTTTCCGGATAGATTTAATGAATTGAAAACTGGTAAATGAAAAGAGATTTATTTTGGTAATGCTTTACTTGATACTGCTTTATTTTCACTAGAAGTATTAAAATTTTTTTCGGAGATAGTTTTTGACTACAAAAGCAGTTTTGTTCACTTGACAGAGCATCCCAGGATTACTAAGAAAAATTTTAAGACATCCCAAGGATTTAGATTTGCATAGTAACCCATGGTCATAAACTTCGTTCGGTTGTAGGTGGCGTTGTTCACAAGAGCATTGGAGGAAACAGATCTGCATTACCAGAATCATTTGAGCTGTCGTCACCCACAGAGAAGTTTGAAAAAGTGTTACAAATGCCTAGCTGGCAGATATACACCTGGATTGGCAGAAAAAAGTTCACGGGCAGCAGTAAGATTGTATCGCGAAAGGTATCCACAGAAAGATGCCCCGGACAGCTAAATGTTTACTAATTTGCATTACTATTCGTGACGATACTTTTTGAAGATGGTATGAGTGTAATGGTTTGTCTCCACGTTTCAAAATACGATGAGCACTAGCACTATTTGGATATGCATCGTGATGTACCCGCTTTCCTTTCCCTAATTGCCGGGAAAAAGTGGCCTAAATGGGTGGTCAAGAATTCTGACCCCTGTTCCCACGACCATCCCTTAGAGTTCGAGAGCGGACATATCCTAAGCCTGGGTGGATTTCCGCTTTCCACGCATCTAGTACGACAGTGTGTTTGGGGAGGAGAGCCCCACAATATGCGTCGGAAAAGATCCCACGCTTTGAGCAACCGACGGACAAAGGCTGAAAGGAGAGCTGAAGAAGGGACCAGGAGAAACCTAGATTTAAAAAGCATGGCGCGAGAATTTGCGGGAGAACCGTTAGAGACTTCACAGACTAGCTAAGAAGTGGAGAACGAATTGAGCTTGCACCCACCATTGAAGTTGGAAAGCGAAAGCCAAAAGGACTGTGGCCCCTACTGCAAAAAAAAACGTGTCGGGCAGAACTTCACGACATACTCATGATAATGAGTACGCTTTAAATGTGCTGGACAGTACAGTGAAAGAGACTTTTAAACGGTGTTCCCGATTGCGGTATAATATTGTAAAAGCATTCAAGTATATCTCACTTTAGTAAATTGTTTCGATAAGTTGGTCTAAGTCGCTGCAGCAACTAAGGCAGCAGCGACGGCTCGGATTCATTTGAACGGTATTCAACACATTTTGCTCTATGCTGAAAGCTGAAATCACTCGTGGCACGCCCTCACTGTACCTATTACCTCGTAATACGAGTAGACATAGTGGACCATATTCCCTCAAATGGTGATGCAAATTATTAAACATCAGGTGGTCCGGTGCATCTCTCTTTTGTGACCTTTCGCGATACTATCTTTCTGCTGCTCGTACATTTCCCTCTGCCAATCAGGTGCACTTCTGCCACACACACAGCTCGGTGTTCGCAAAACACTCCATACTCCACTGCGAGTGATGAAAGCTCAAATTACTGCAGCTGTCTGCTCTTGTGAACAACGCCACCTGCGCCGAATGAAGTTTCCGACCATGGGTTGCTATACAAATCTGAAGCCTTGTGATGTCCCCTAACTCCTCTTAAAGTATGTCTTACAAGGGGATGTCCTGACTAAGGAAATTCATTTGGGACGAGACTTTGTGCAATAATGGTATTCCTTTAGGTTGTTCAACCCTCAATGTAATTCCGCCGAATGGGCATTCAATTCGGAGAAAATAGCCTTTGAAATTCATATGCTTAGCTTTTATATAATTAAGTTCTAACTACCACCAACAACGCAGCGGCATGTTTGGTAGAGTATCTACATATCATGCGGGCAACCTCGGTTCGAGTCTCACGATCGGTTTTTTTGTTTAAATTTTTAAATTTATTTAATTATTTTAACAATTAAATAAATTTATTTAAAAAAGGTATATTATATAGTAAATGATATTTTAGACAATTGTTTTGTATTTTAAGAAGTAAAATAATTACTGTAATTATATAAATATTTATATTATATTTTAGTAATAAAATTATTAATAAATAATATTTATTATAAAAATGAATTATAATAAATACTAAATATTTTATATAAAAATTAGTTACAAATAGTTTTATAATATGAAATACAATATGTTCTAAGTAAAATATTAAATATTTTATAATAATATAATGAAAATAATATATATCTTATGTTATATATTATTAATTTAATTATATTATGATTATTATATAAAATATGTAATGTCTTTTTTAAATAAATTTATTTAATTGTAAAAAAAATTAAATGAATTTAAATTTTAAAAAAAAACTGACCGCACGACTCGAACCGAAGCCGTCTACGCGGTAAACAGGTACTCTAGCAACAATGCCACTGCGTCGCTGGAAATAATTAAAACTTAATTGTATAAAAGCTAAGCATGTTTTTTCGAAGGCTATTTTCTCAGAATTGACTGCCCTTTCAGCGAAATTACATTGAGGGTTGAACACCCTAAAGAAGAACTACTATTGCACTAAGTCTCGCCTCCAAATTAATTTCCTTAGTCATGCCCTCCCCTTGTTCATAATCGAGGGACATCCTGTGTATTTCAGTGGGATATCAATTACATTTATAAAATATTAAATTTTATTTTGGTGAAAGCAATGGATGGTACAAGAACGTATGTGTTTATATGGATTGGATTTATTAATATAAATTTAAAGATCGTTAATTATTTTATTTACAATTTATTATAAAATTTTGGGCAGAAACATTATTAGTGGTTGTAGGGTTTTGTTAAAATGAAGTACATTATTCTATTTCTAGAGATTCATAAAATACTGAAATAAATAAATAATACTGCTATTGTAAGTAGAAACTTCTATATAATGTATTACAATGTAATTCATTATTTTTTCTATTGACTGACTAATTAAATTACAATGATCATTAGAACAAATAAAATTAAAGAAATAATCATAGATTTTGCTTAAGATGTTCGTATGAACTTATAAATTTAATTTATTGTTCACAGATTGAAAAAAACCAATTAAAAATCTTCAAAAAATCTAAATATGTAAATCTTCCTTTAAAGGAGATTAATCAACAAATAATCACGAAGTCCAAAACATATAAAACAGCACGATTATTTATAACCGTTAAAAGGATGGCATGTAAACTAGGTGCAGACAATTAAATGCATCAGATAAAATTTTATGTGCTTGCGTTCGTAAAGTTATGTGTTAATTCTCTAAAGTTTTCTTCGTTGCTCTAAGCACAGAAAGGAAGTTAAACATGAAATTAAATAATTTATGTACCAAACATCCATAACTTTGACGTTATAATCTCTATTAAAATCGTTATTAAATAAAGTTTTTCGAACTCACTGCGAGTCACAGGGGTTGGCAACCTATGGCACGCGTGCCAGATGTGGCACGCGGAGCAATTTCCAGTGGCACGCCACCACTCTACAAAATTATAAGATATATACTATATATAAAGATAAATCGTTCTGTCTCTCCTTTCATCCCCTCGTACATTTTTATATAAAGGTGATTTTTCATTTTCGATTTTTTGCCATAAAACGATTCTGCTGAATCAGCTTGCTTGTAGTTTGTATGCTTTATATAAAAGAAAACATCTTCTGTTTAAATGCGACTTACTATTAGCATTAAATATTCAACACAATTAAAAATTATTGAGTAATACTTGCAAGATTGAGAATCACTCACCACGGCTCTGTAAATAAAAAAGTAAGTAGTTTGTCTTTTACCCACCAAAAGTTTGATCACAGACGGAAAAAGAAAAAACAAATGTCTTAGGTATAAATCAAAATTCTGCTTAACAGACGTTTTCCATCGGAAATATATTAAACAAAAATAGTTATTCCATCAACATATTTAACTTGGATTGGAAATAAATTCGGTGAAAAGAAAACACACAATGATGTGGGTTAATTAAGCAAGTGAATCAGGTCCAGTGACAAAGGTCCTTTTTAAATAAATATTAAGAGAAAATGTAATTTTTTGAGTGTTGTGCCAAAGAAGTCATAATTATTTTATGTTTTACTTTTGGAGCGAATTAAGCTAATAGAAATAGATATTAGAACACATTTTTTATGTTTTCTATAGTCACGCCGCTATACGAATACCGAGTATGAATTCAGTCGAAAGTTAAATTTAGTTTGATGCACGACGTGATTTTTTAGTCACTTTTAACTTTGTCACGTTGTTAGTTTTATTGTGAAAATTTGTATATTGTTTGTTTCATCATTGTGCCAGCTAATAGTTACATATTTAATCAAATGGCGACTAAAAAAAGAAAGCTTGATGTTCGCGATTTCCAAGATTCTTGGACTAACGAATTTGGATTCATTCAACAAAAAGATCGAGCTGTATGTGAGGTATGTCGCGAAAGTGTCGTATGTCGAACGTCAAGTGTACAAAGACATTTTAAAACTTAACACCAGACCACATTTAAGAATTCTGATGAGAAATGTGTTTTTTAGAAAGAGCTATTTCTGGATATAAAAAAGGAAATTACATTTTTGTGGCAAACAATTGGAGTCAAACCAAAAGCGACAGAATGTAGTTTCGTCATTGCTCATTGTTTAGCAGCCAAAGGAAAACCTTTTACAGATGGCGAACATATAAAGGACACATTTTTAAAAAGTGCTGAAATATTGTTCAGTGATTTACCTAACTTGCAAACAATATTATCACGAATTCAAGAAATACCTGCTTCTGCTCGAACTGTTGAAAGAAGAATAACACACACAAATGGCAGAAAATGTAACTGCGAAACAAAATTCAGGTTTACAAGAAACTGTTGCATTTAGCATTGCTCTTGATGAAAGTAAAGACGTGAATGATGTTGCACGCCTTGCAGTAATTGCACGATATTGTGATAAAAAACGAATTTATGAAGAATTATGCAGTATGATTCCTCTGTCTGGTACAACTAAAGGGCAGGCTATTCTTTTTTCATTTATAAATCATTTTGAAAGAAAACATATTAATATAAATAAAATATTTTGTGTAATACTGATGGCGCTCCTGCAAATGGTTGGCAAGGAAAAGGATTTGTCAAACTTCTTGAAAATCATATTGGACATAAAATATTGAACTTCCATTGCATAATACATCAGGAAAGTTTAGTTGCCAAAATTTCGTCTCAGCGCTTAATTTCTGTAATGAATACTGTTGTTAAAATAGTTAATTTTATAGTGTCTCGATCTTCATTAGTACACAGACAATTCAAATCTCTTTTAGAAGAAATGGAAAGTGAATATGGAGATCTTCCCTTGTACAGTCATGTCCGTTGGCTTAGTCGTGGTAATGTATTGAATAAGTTTGTGTCATGCATGGAGCACATTAAAATTTTTCTTAATGATAAGGGACAACATTTTCCCGAATTAGACGACAAGGAATGGTTATGTAAATTGATGTTTCTGACAGATATAACTAAACATCTCAATAAACTAAAGCTTAGGATTGCAAGGAAAAAGTCAAACAGTACTTGAACTTTTTGAATATTGGAAGGGCTTTGCTACAAAATTAAATATATTTTCCCGTGATATTAATACTAGTACCTACAAATACTTCCCAAATGTTAAAGCGCTTGCAAATACATCAACCGTAGACAAAGATGAACTTCAAATTTACGTTGAAGCACATAAGGAGGAGTTTTCTAAAAGATGCAAAGACTTTGAAGCTTGTATGCCCATATTTTCTTTTCTAATCAAACCTGATTTAATAGACCCATTAATAATCCCATTCGATTTGTCAATTTTTGAGTGGATGGAAACTGATAATTTTGAAATGGAACTTATTGAATTAATATCTTCAGAATTATGGAAAACAAAATTTACGGAGTTACGGAAAAATTTGGAAGATAACTCTAGCAATAAATCGACAGCTATTTTAAATTGCTGGATGTCATTGCCAGAAAGATTTAATTGTTTGAAAAAAATAGCTTGTGCCCTGCTTTCCGCTTTTGGTTCCACATATCTATGTGAACAAATTTTTTCTCATATGAAATATATTTTGAGTCCACAAAGAAATTGTTTAACTGCTGAACATTCTGAATCCTGTGTCAAATTGAAAGTAACGAATTATACCCCTGATATTGCGACATTAAGTAGATCTCTGCAGGGACAATGTTCTCATTAAAATGTTAATTTTTTATTTAACTTTGCTGCATGAACACTTATACTTTATGTTGTTTATTTCTAGTTTCATAAATATTTTTAAGAATGCATAATATATATACAATTTTAATTTTTGATTTATATTGAAGAACAGTCATATTTTAAGTTTTCCTTAAAAATTCTAAAAATATACATATTTATGTGCACAGTTTTAATATTTGTATTTATATTGAAGTAATAGTTGTATTTGATATTTATTTTTATGTCAATAAATATCTTTAAATGATGCATAATTAGCATATAAGTAAATTTGTATTTTTTGGCCTCTATTTTTCCTAATTCTGCATGAATTGTCGTGGGAAGCAAATTGTTTCAAATATTTTCTATTGCTTGGCACGCTGAATCATGTTGGTAGGCTGGTTTGGCACGCCACAGCTGAAAGGTTGCCGACCCCTGCTATTTCATATTTATTACTAAATACCAGTATTTTTGCTTTTTGCATTTTATTGTTTCCTTTCCCCCAGAGAGAGAGAGAGAGAGAGATTGTTTTCACACGTAACGATGTAATATATAGGGTGTCCGAAAAGTAAGTCTTGTTAATTAAAAATAAACAAACAAAGACTTTCACTTACGGTTTTTATGTTCCACAAAAAAAGATTTAAGTTTCTGTATTATGAAATGAAAACTGGAGGGTGCATCATCCGCATTTTTCTACATTTTCGTTTCAAAATGGCTTCAACGCAAGAATAAGCGCAAGTTGTAGCATGGTTTATCGAATTCAAATCTGCAACTCATGCGCAGCGTAAATGGGGTTCCACCACATTGGAGTTGGGAAGTGAGAAAAGGTTCTCCTGGTGATGGTAGTACAGCGAATCAGGTCACTACTGCAATGGTGCTGGTAAGGTGCGGTGCTGTTGAGGTCACTGTTAAGGCTGTATCTCCCCCGAAAAGGGCTGCTTTAAGATGACTTTGGGATGCTCGTAGGTGTGAGCTTGGATAGGTCACAGTAAGTGTAAGAGAGAGAGAGAGTCCACTGGAGTATGCAGGGGTGTCGTAGAGTGTAAAAGTTTGAAGTAATGTCTCTCCAGCGTTTGTGGGGCTTGTGGAGAGTCTCTGGGTTTTCCTTTTGGTGTGTCTTTAAAGGTGAAATACGTCACGCCCCCAAAAGTGACACGTGACGCATAATCACTTCTGTTTGGACGTAACCGGGATTAATATTCCACTATTGGTCCTAGTTTCTCTTACACGGGGGACTTTGAAACCTATGGTTGGAATGGGACTGCACCGGTCACCTCACTATTGGATGGATCAAGGGAGGTCAAAGGTTGATTCGCCTTAGAACATAAGCTTCTTAGTGTCCGGTCTTGGATATTTACATACGCGAAACTCCACGACCGTTGAGACATCACTAGCTCCCTATCAGGAAATGGGTCTTTTGGTGGAGACCGCCGTAGTTGGAAAGTTGAAGTCAAATGGCGTGGCCATCTAAATCTCTAGAAAAACTGTAATGAAATGAAAATTCGAATTACAGTGGTCATTCATGTTTTTGATCTTGGAATATTTCATTGAGTACGCTTAGAAATCCATTTAGACTCAATGTGTTGAGCTCAACTAATAGTACGCTCTGTGAAAAAACTGCTATGTTTTCTGCATGGGGAAAGTAATCGTAAGTCAATACTTTTATTTATTTATTATTATAATTTTGTAATTAAAATTTAAAAGTGTAGCCTTGCACATTTCGGACACTCAGTATATTTTCAATACTTATTTTCTTAATTAAAATAAGTATTGAAAAGCTGATTCAAAGTGTGATCTGAAAATATATTTTTGTAAAATTAAAACAAAAAGAATGATTGTGAATGGGTAAAAAAGAAAGTTCTATTATTAGAAATAAAAATTTATGCTCAAACTCTTTTTGTCAATATATATATGTGGCCGTTTATTCTACATTTAATTATAAGCCGAAAATAATGCATATTAGATTATTTATTTTGTAATCTAGAATGAATATTAGATTATTATTTTGTAATTTAAAAAAAAATTGCAAAAGTTAATCTCAAATACTTGTAGCAAGAATATCATTAAGGAAGAAACTTTTAAAATGCCAGACATAGTTCGGAGAAACTTTTTACATAATTTATTCAATGCATCTAGAACAGTGATTCTCAACCACAATGTCACAAGTGCCACTAATTTTTTTTAAATTTCTTAATTATATGCTCTGACTTAATATTATTTCCCAAATTTAGGTATAAAAAAATTTGATTGGGTTCGTAGTCCATTTGTGATAAAAGTTATATCTGTATATGAATTAAATTTGAGTGAGAGGAAGAACTAATTTCTTTCTGTATTAATCAAGATTTAATTTAAAAATATTCGAAAGATTCAGTTAATTCATTTTGGGTTAAAATTGGAGATGATTATTCCATAAGAGCCAAAAAAACTTTGAAAATATTGCTGTAACTTTCTACATCTTGTTTGTGGGAATTTGGATTTTTAGCATTAACAAATATAAAAATGGAAAAAAATATCAAGACTTTTATATGAAGATGATGGAATGAGAGTGGCATTATCATTTTTACGATCAATATAAAGAAAATTATCAAAAATCATCCAGTTCAAATTTCGCATTAAATGTATTCTTCTTATTAATTTGTAACTAATTACTCAATAAACATTTTATTTTCTTTTTCGTACATATTATTTTATTTAACATTGAAAATTATAAACATAAAATATTTTATATAGTGTATTTCACATAAGTAAAATTCTTTTAATTTTATTTTATTCTTAGTGTACCGCCAAATGTTGAAATTGTTAAAAGTGTACCACAACAGAAAAAAGGTCGAGAATCATTACTGTAGAGAATGGTATGTCTTCTATTAAAAATATTAATCTGTATACTTTCTTATAGTTCTTGCTTTAGTTTATATAATTGTTACTTATATCGGTATAATTTTCATATGAATCTCTACATAATTCTAAGGAGGCTTAGTTTAAACTAGAGTAGTTGAACTTACATTGTATTACAGAATACACATTGTTAAGCTTCATACATGTATATAATTAAATGAATGCATTATGCAAATTACAAAGGAATACATTACACAATACTCAAGGGATCAATCTTGCGCTTTGAAGCCTCTGAGTTCAAGAGAACCTTTCCATCTCATTCTCTAACTCAAACAACAATCTCTGAAATCAATTTTAAGCCCTGACAAGTTCACATGCATTAAGCTAGAACTGTTTCACAGAACGGTTTAATATTTTGCAATTGTTTCACCCAATATTGTTTGATAGCTTTAATATCTTTAAATTCTCTTAAAACCTTATAACCTAAATGTTTTTAATTAAACAAAATATTATGAACTTTTTCTGATAATACTGGAATGAGTCAAGTAGAAGATTAATATTACCTAATATATAAGCAAATAAATAAATATGTTGAAACTTGAATTGCTTGTGCCTAATTAGTAGATTTTGGATAATTTTTATGTTTTTTAATATAAATATTTGTTAAACAGAATGAACATGTTTCTCTTAAAAATCTAAATCATATAAATTATGACATTCGTCACAGTTTTGATAACTTTTCTGATATTTTCGAATTTTCCACTTGTTTAATCATATAAAGCGTGTTTTAGAGTGTAATTAGCTCTTTTTTAACTCTGATGTTTTTTTTTTCTCAAGAAAAACAAAATGATTGTTCTGAGATTTCTGAAGTATAACGAAGTTTATTTGCAATAACAAATGCTATTTAAGATAGCATTAATAATTTAAAAAAAGATAAAATGTTTTTGGGCGCTATTTTGCATAATATAGTAAGAAAATCGTAAAAATAGCCTTTTTTTTTCAAAAATAAGTTTTTTATTCAAGTTTTTGAATCGAAAATACACGCATTGATTTTTTACTAGAAGTATATTTGATCCAGAACTACTATTCTCCAGCAGTGTTTTAGTTTCAAAATAGTATTCGGAAATTTCTTAGAAAAAGTTGTCTATTCTGTCCATCAGAAAAGTTTCAAATAGGGCAATTAATGAAATAGGTGAATACAAAGAAAAGAAACGTGCCTTACAGTAGTCGCATACGATGTGTAACATCTGACATGTTATCGTGGTAAATTCGCCAATAGCAACTTAAATCCTGAAAAAAAATGAATCGAGTATGATTGGAAATAATTTTCTATGGAATAATTATATCTTTAATGGAAATTTTATTTAATTAACACAAGTAGTAATACAATTTTTTATCAAAAATAATTATTCTTGCTCAATTTGGGGAAGAGCGGAGACACAATAGACTTATGATAACTAAAATATGACACATATACTTGTGTTTTGAAAGTATTTAACAACCGTTGAAAAATAGTGTCAATAACAGTACCACTATTAATTATCGAAACATTTCGATTTGTGTTTATTTCGAGCTTGAGTTCATCATTCAAAAAAGCTATGAGTGGCTCGGCTTCTAGCAAACTTAAGTTAACTTTAAAATCACCACTCAAAATCATGAGAAGCGAGTGATAGTTTTTTTTTTTTTAAAGAGCAGAACCACCTTCGGTAAAAGTAAAAGTAAAAAATGGTAAAAATATGGTAAAAGTAAAAAATGCAGGAAATCTTTAATTTTTTGAACCGTTTGATTCGGAGAAATGTATATGACCACCGAAATCACTGTTTGTCCATTTTCAAATAAGCATTTTGCCGCACATATGTCCCCAATATCTTGACTAACAATACCCTGTCCACTTGTTTGACGATAAGTAATATCCATATGAGCAGGCACAACATGTGAGTTGTTCTGTTTACGATAGATCGCAACACCAGCTGCTCCGTGGCCCGGTCACTTAAATTGTACGCAGCAATCGAAGTCAGGTATCGAAACACGTTCGTCATTGTCTAACCACTTCTCTGCCTAAAGGAGTTTGCTTCTTCTGTTCTTCTTAGTTTGATATTTATATTAAAATGAAACGCATAATATTTCTAAATTGACCGAAAAAATTGCTTTTCTTCATTACTTATAGCTTTTATTAGTTATTGCATTAAGTTTTGCTAAATAAAAATTTAAAAGTATACAATAAAATCACGAAGTGCCTGAATATGCATTTATACAACCTCTGACAATAAAGTTCGGTGAATGAAGTCAGAATTGTCGATCTGGCAACACTGACAAAACAAAACGTTGCACATGCGTAGCGGCAGGTGTTGACCATCTGCCACCATCGTTCTTCAGTTGAGTGTCGTTTGTGTTCTGTGTAAGACTTGTTTTACAAAGTGCTTGTTTAGTGCGTTGGTTCTTAACTGAGAACAGGGAAAGGAACGAGGACAAGATCAGCTTAAAGTTTTGTTTTAAGATTGGCAAGACACCGACAGAAACTTTTTAGATGCTGGCAGGTGTTTTTGAAAATCAATCACTATCCATAAAATGTGTGTGCGAGAGATGCGCCCGTTTTAGAGAAAGCCGGGAAAGGTTTTCTGACAATCCCCGTAGCGAAAGACCGGCGACCTCTTTCAGTGATGAAAACATTGAAAAAGTGAGTAAATTAATCACGAAAGATCGTTGATTAACTGTGTGCATGATAGCTGGACGAGGAATGATGCAAAATACATTGAAATTTTGACCCGTTTCACGAAACGTCTACGCAGGGTACGACCTTAATACGCACAGCAAGGTTCATGGTTTTTTGTTCACGATAATGCTCGCCTTCAAACAGCCAATATCGTCAAACAGTTTCTGGCAAAAAAGGGAATGGTGCAAATTGAACATCCACCATTCTAGTCAGATCTCAACCATCCAGACCTTTTCCTATTCCCACGACTCGCTTTGAAAGGAAAGATATTTGACGATATTTCTGACATCCAACCAAACATGACTAGGCTTTTGAATTCAATCTCAAAAGAAGACTTCTTGGAAAGTTTCCAGGATATGTTTAGCAGATCTCAGCTGTCCATTGTTATGAGAGGTGAATATTTTGAAAGATAGTAAGACAACTTTTGTTAATATTTCATCTACGTTAATGTTACAGGACTATTCACCGAAATTTATTGTCAGAGGTTGTATTATGAAGAACACATATGTAATAAGTTTACTTCAATTAGTTTTCTAAAATCACACAGAACTCAGCTGAAATGGAATACTTGGCATCTTCTAACATTTTGCAATATTTGTCAAGAATAAACTAGAGAGAGCGGGAAAGTTTTATTAGCATCGCTTGAAATAGCAACACGAGGGCTATTGGCGATGAACCTTATAATTTTAAACATCGGCTAAGTAACTGGGAAACCACCTGAGTTGGTGCCACCCTCTTCGAACTACCACTTCACACTAGCAGGTGAACATTGACCTTCGACAGCTTTAATGTGATCGGTTCCCTCTGCACGGAAGGTTTTCAGTAGCAACAAAACACGAACCTGCGGCACTTAGGACCCAAGTTTGAGACCATAATCACTAGGTTACCGCAACTACTAGAATAAAGTACAGTTCTTAGACTTGGAGTATTTAAATTGAGTTATGCTATTGTCTTTTTAGATAAAACATGTAGTTTTCTGTTTCAGAATTGATTTCACAGTTTTCTTAGCTTAGAGTATTTTTTAAAGTTTCAAACTAGTAAGCTATAAATTCTTAAACAATTAACAATCACTAGGAACAACTCCTTTTTAGTTTAATGATTGTTTCTGTAGTGTGCAGATATGAAGTTCGTATAAAACAAAGTTTAGAAACATTCTTTATTACTATGACATTCGTAAAATCTTCATCACTGGAGATGGATGTTGGTAGGGGGTTCTGGATGAAAAAAATACTGCAATTACAATTAAATATGACTCCCATGGGCTTGTTGTATACACAATTATATACAAAATTTAATACTTAACTGGATAATTTGTACGTTTTACAATTAAAGTAGTATGTATCTTAAGCGTTAAAGTACATCATTATTGTATTTACTGTATTGTTATTGAAGGAAGAGGGGCGCGATAAAAATCATGATTTAAAATTGGGTTGCATATATTGAAAGTTTGAGAAGCACTGATTTATGATTCTTAAAATATTACTTTCACCTACTAAGCGAATTTGATCTATTATAATCACCTATGGCTTATATAAAACATTGAGAATAAAGTATTTGTAACACTGTATTAAGAGAACATAGTTTTAGCAACATATTAGTGATTTTTGTGATTTGAAAAATCATTATGTAGAAGATTTTGAATATTTTATTAAAGATATTGCAAATTCTTGTCAGATTATTTTGTTGTTGATTAGAAATAAATATTTTCTGCACTGTTGAAAGAACCTTGATATATGAACATGAACAATACTATTTAAACAGAAGCTTAAAGAATGGGAGATCTTTATCTGAAGTATGTATGACGTTGAAATTATTATAGTGTATATACTACTTATTTGTACCGAGGGGAATTTTGCTGGTTAAATTTTTTTGTTCTTTTTCAGAAGTTCAAATTAACCAAACTAAAGTTTTTTAGAACAAAATATATTTTTCCCTTCAAATAGCTAGATTTTTTCCTCGACGAGTTTTCCAATTCGAATTTTTTTTAAAAAAATGCACTTTTATCGCACTTAAACTCAATCTTTTGGGTATAACAATTGACTCGTATAAAAAAGGAGAATGTCCTGAAAAGGCGAATGCATCTCTTATGATGTTATGTTTTCTACTCTTTGTTTCATTCCAAGGGAAAGTGCAAGGAAAAGAAAAATAGACGGTTAAGAATTTTATTGGGACTATTTCATGGTAAAGTGGAGATGAAAAACTGTATAGAAAACAGCTGTGAAGAATAGCGAATTTACTTTCGGCCGGAAAATTGCTCTCTGAAACGAAATTGATGGAAAAATGAAGCCGAAACTTTTGAAAATGAAACTTTTTATGTTTAAAAAATATGCTCCATTCTTGGATTATTCATGTGTTATACATGACTTTATTGTGTTGAAAAGTCTTTGCAATATTATAGAAAAATGATACACATAAAAATGGATGAAACCAACTTATTTTTTTCTTATGAGTATTATTGAGATGTTAGTTGCAAAGGATCTTTATATTCCATCTTATTAGAACTATTATTAATGAAATGTAATGAATTTTAATTTGTTTCGAAAATTTATTTTTGAAAAAGGTATAAGGATTTTTTTTATTTCTTATTTGTTTTTATTAATTTTAAATGTAAGAAATTTGCTTTTACAAATGAAGCTAATTTTTACAATTTATTTTTATCCCTTTTATTTAAATAATTTTCTTTTTTTATGTAGCTATTTCTAATTAACTTTTTACGCAATTGTTAAATGTGTCCCCAGTATTCTATAAATTTTTTTATGAATCTCAATTTTCAATTACAGTATCACTTTAACTTTAAAATCAAGTAGACACACCTCTTTCTTTATTGAAATTAATTCATAAAATAATTATTAATAAGCACCACATTACACACAACAATTTATTTTTAAAATTTTTTGATTTTCTACATCCATCAAAAATTTTGCGTATTTCTCCTCTTGTATAATTCTGTTCTTAATTGTTCTGTAAATTTCTTCTCTCTTATAAATGGAAATAGCAAACAATTTAAATTTTCCTGAAAACCAATATTAACACAGGATATAGTAACTTTTTGAGACAACAGAAAATCAAAAGCATGAACATCAGAAAATGTCTTTTAAGCAAAATGATCGAAATAAACATCATACGTCGCTTAATGTATTAAGTATAATAGCGTCTTAGGTATGTCGCTTTTCTTATCAGCATAGAAAAAAGTTTCATCTGCTTATGAACTACTCGAATATTAAATATGCCTTTCCTAGCTTAAGACAATTACACTGAAGTGCCTCTGAAATAGGGATACCTACCTAATAAAGATTTAGCCTCCCTGGCCTTGATAATAGCTGCCACACGACCAGGCATAGATTCAACAAGTTTCTGGAAAAGTTCCACGGGAATGACTTGTCAAATATTGGCTAAAGTAGTCTTTAATGAAGTAAGGTTCGTTAGTGATGTGTGATGGCCTTTCATGCCTTGTTCCAAAACGTCCCAAATATGCTCAATAGGATTAAAGTCTGGGCTTCAAGGTGACCAGTCTCTGGCAGCAAAGTTAGAGGAATGCTCATCCAACCAGCTAATAGCCAACAGGTATTTGTGAGAGGAACATTTGTCTTGTTGGAAAACTCCATTACCTTGTGGATAACAGGACAGCATAAATGGATGGAGGTGACCACCCAGAAACTCTACATACTGAATTGCATTGAGGGAGGTTGATACAAGCACCAAAGATCCCAAATAGTGCCATGAAAAAATACCCCAGACCATAATTAAGTCACCATGCCCTTGTACAGTTCCAAACTGGCATGCAGGATCCAGGGCTTCATGAGCCTGACGCCAGATTCTTAGCCTCCCGTTGGCGTTAACAAATTGGATTCGAGACTCATCACTCCTTGCGACTCGTTTAGTCCTATACACTCCAATCTCTGTACTCCCTTGCCCAGGCAAGACGCGCAGCCCGATGCGAGCATTAAGCAATGGTACTCTCTTAGGTCGACAGATCTCGAAACCCCAACGGTGAAGTGAGTGTTGCACAGTCCACTTACTGACTATACAACTGGCACCATCATTTAACTTGGTGGTAATTTGAGCTAATGTTTGGCTTCACTGGCTACGTACAATGCGCCTGAGCCGTCTCTCACCACGCACTGTCAAGGCTAATTGTCCTTTGCAGTTTGCCCGATCGCTAGTTTCTTTGTCCGCCATCCATGTATTTTTGATATACTCTTCACACTATTGACCTTAAAAATCCTAGTTGTATAACGATTTCGGAAATTGAATGGCCCATGCGTCGCACAACTACGATTTTACCGTGATCGAAGGCGTCTAAATCAGGCAGTTTACCCATGCTGGCAATTGCAACAACTAATTCAGAACAACCACAGTACGCGCTACATATGTGTTTACCACAGTGACTTCTCTTGCGCATAGATGATGCGCTGAGCTACGCAATTTGCATTGCCCTTGCTGTCCATAATTCAGTAGCACTTCCGTGTATATTTAATAAAGTATAAATTTTTATATATTTTAAACAGAAGTTAGAGTTCTTGAAACAATTTTTCAGTAATAATTTGAATAATGTTTGGACGATTGCAGCATAATTTCGAAGAAATGAACTTTAAATTGGATTTCAATCACCAAATATTTTACTTAACAATATGCTTAAGTATTTTATTTTCAGTATTAAGGGTTTTTCCCCACAAAACACGAAGTTACATATAGTTCATTTTTTATTCAAAGAAAATATTGGTTTATATTATACATACATTAAGTGCCTTATCGATGTAATATTGTTGGTAGTTATATTATAGAATAGAAAACTAAATAATATTTTCAATGCATTTACAGCCATGAAGATGTTTTTTGGCGAGTTTAATTTTTAAAATATGAGAATTTTTCTTTGGAAATTAGTTTCTATTTATAATAGAAGATTCTCTTGAACTCATACAATATGCAAATCCATCTTAACAGTTAGCATGAGCCATCGAAACTTACCATTTGAATGGAAGTTATGTCTTACCTTTTAAATGTCATCTAATTCAAAGGTTGCCAAAATGGTGGTCTGCGAGAGAATTTCGCTGGTCCCCAGAAAAATGTGAAATATATTTACTCATCACGTTAAAGTATGTTTTATGATGCATTGAAACATAATTCATTTCATTATAATACGTGAAAAGTAATAAAAACGCTACTTCATAGAATAACGCCATTTCATATGTATGTGTAATGCTTAAAAAGTTCAATATACTTAAACCATTTTTAATTGCTTTGTTTTTACTGTTTTTGTTAATATTTTGTTTATGTTTTATTAATAAAGCTTTTATAATTTGATTAAAACTAATAGCTTCATTTTATTAACTTTGTACATTTTATGTGTTCTTAGAACAAATTTCTTTTATAAATATATTTAACACTATAAAAAATCCTATTAGTGGTCCGCGGGATTTAAATTATGAACTTACTGGTCTGTGAGGTCAAAAAGTTTGGTGACCGCTGATCTAATTTGTAAACCAAGCCGATGATCTGGAACAATGTGCTGAAGCTTAATTTAATTAGTTTTTAGCTACCAAAAGTTAATTATATTTGTATTCTGTTGTATGGTATGTGCATATGCAGAATCATTCGTATTCAGATAATTTCTTCTTGTTCGGTGCTCTATGAGTTATAGTGTAGAATAAACTTAAATTTAATGAAGCATTACAATGTGGAAAAAATAAATAGGAAATTAGTTCAAACGTGGATATCACATGCGCTAGTAATCGACAAATCCGATTGCCAAAGGGAAAGTATGAAACGGTAATGAAAGGAGAATTAAACTGTGCTTATTAAATAAATCATTCCTTACTGAGAATATGCATTCAGTGAACAAATAAATATTTTGTTGTTGATATCACATTAGCATTTTTAAACACAAAATAATAAAAATTAACATTATATTCGAAATAATATGACAATTGAAAATAGAAATATTCATGCTTTTGCTTAAACAAGTAGCATCAATACAAATCATTTTAAATTAATAAATATATCATAGGGTTTTTTGGCGTTATTTTCAAACTAACTTCCTATAAAATTGCACATGCAGAAATAATAAATAACTTTCTTGAAACTTCTTGTTGTAACCCTATTTTTATATCTGAAAGGCCTATCTAAAGCACACTGCAATCAACAAACACGATCGGATTACGTCAAATTACTCCTTTTAGCACAGTTGCGCATTTTAATTTTTCTGCTTTTTCTACAAAATGTTCCCCAGATTTCTGACATATAAAAAATAGTTCATTATGATTAAACAAAGCATTTCCTTTTTCCTTGCAATTGATATACATTGTCTATCTTGTATACGGAGTAATAAAACCATCTCACGAATCCCTTCGGCGAAGCAATCCTTCAGTAAAGCGATACTTGACAAGATGATAGCTCTTTGTGGGTTGATCTGCGGATTTGCCATTCTAAGCCAGTCATTCATCATCTTCGAGTTGCCTGCATAATAGAGATAAAGTTCTTTTTTTCCATTTGCGTGGTGATTTTCGTTTTTTGCAAATATTAGGGAAATTCTTCCACAGCACCTGAAAGGAATCAAAATCTTTTATTAACGATATTAATAAAAAAAGGTTCTTGGTGATTATTTCCAAGTAACTAGGGTACCTTTTATTGTATTTAAGAAATAAGGTATAATTTCTGTGATGTAACAAAGTATCTAACATTTGTTTTCCTGATACTTCTTTCATGCTTTATTTGAACGAAATAGCTGTAAATATTTATAATTGCAAGTGTCATTTTTCGGCTTTCCCTTGGATATTGAATAGTCATATCCTTGTTTTTATAGTATTTTATAGTATAATGCTTTAGATTATTTATTCAATTTACATAGATTCACGTTATATGTATAATTTTGCACAGCTCAATATAATACATTTTTCTTCACATTCAACAACAAATACATATATTGTATGCATTTTGTAAATATAGATGTTGTTGTCATCGGAAAAGAAATAGCCTAGTAGAAAAACCAGTTTTTTGTAAATCTATTTTAAACATTTGAAGAAAGAATTGTGAGCAACAATTCGCTACAAATATCCAAAGACAAAGAAGTCAGAATTATCCTCTCCTGTATTCAGATCGGGAAAAATAAAATCGCGTGTTCAAGTGAAGGGAAATATTAGTCTTTCTTAGAAATTGCGTAAGTAGTTTTAAGGAAAGTTTCAATAGCTCAGTAAGGCACCTGTACGATATTATGGTACTCTTTTTCTAAGAATGCAGAATCAATATGTCAAATTACAAGGAATAATCTTTTTAACATGGAATAGCAAATAAATCTATTAACATATGGAATTTAATATACTTTTAATATAAAATGAAAGGAAACTTGTGGTTTAAAATATAGTATTCGTAATTTTTTCTCCAAAAAATTACGAACTGGAGAAAAAAAAACAGATAAAATAAAAATTTAAAATTAATATTTGGTTGTTAACATATAAATGCTGAAAACTTGTTCAAATGTTCCACAAAATACATTATTTCTAGAAAACTCTGAATATTTGTTATATAATAATAATAAATGCATAGCTTTTATATGTTTTATTTTAAACAAAGAAGTGGGTGAAAAAAACCAAGTTTTTGGCTGTAAATATTATTTATAATATTATAACTGTGTAGAAATTTTAATAAATTATATTAAATTGATATATTTTGCCAAAGGACAGAAACTTAGACGTTGTTACAGTGTTAAAGTTAAGAAAAGGTCTATAAAAAGAATTATGTTTTCAAAAGTTTCTGTTAAGGAAATTTTACTGGGATAAAACTGGTAACATATATTGAAGAAGATATAAAATTGTAGAATTAAGTATAAAATTCATCATAAAGAAATAAAATAAAATACGGAGGATTTTTTTTTTGAAGTAAAATTTAAAACAAATAAAACGTCAATATTGTTCACAAATCTCTCTACTTTTTTAGGCACAGCATGTATTTATTCAGTTTTGGACTTTTTATTTTCCTGGGTTTTTGTACAATACTGTTCCCCCCCCCCTATAATTAGATGCTTTTTTCATATCTTTAATTACTGACATATTTGAAGTATAATTTAGGTTGATTACAACTAAAAAGGAAACTTACTCTCTTAGTTTGTTTTGAATAAAATAATATATAATTAATTTGCCAAACTGACTTTAATTGCAACGATTAAACAATGGCTAAAAGCCAATTTATTTCAGGAATATTAGTTTCAAAATTGTAAATTTTTTAATATTTTAAATATTTTAAGTACAATTTTATTTAAATCCCAATGTATTAGTAAAAATTAAATTTAGCTTTGCTATAATATATCCAATTAAAATTTTATTTAAAAAATGTATCTATAATGCTTATAAGTATTATTTGTTAAGCATGAGACTATAAACTGATATATAACTGCATTATTCTTGCTTAATAGCTTTATTATATATGTTGCTAAATATTAATTTAAATATTTTTTCAAAATAATACTACAGCCATAAAAGAACATAAGAACTATCTAATACGAAATGATTAGAAAATATAAATTCATATATTGTTTGACATATGAAAACAAGAATGAATTTTTAAATAACATTATTTTGAGTTTTAAATCATATTGCTTAAATGTTATTACTTGAAGAAACATGAATTAATTGTCTCGTAAGGCTTAAAAGTTTGAAATATTTCTGGTTTAAATCAGTATCATTTCAGTATCATTTCATAAAAAGTAATGCAATTCTTTTAAGGTCTCCTACTACGCTAAAACTGTGAATTTTGACAAAAATTGACAAAGTTTTTTCATGATTTTATTTTATAAGTCATCTTGTTAGTTTTACAAAAATATCAAGTTTATTATTTTCAGTTAAATAGAACAATAGCTACATGTTTTTTAGTAAAAGCAGATGCCATTACTTTAAGCAAGATGTCATACTTTAAAACGTGTTTTACTTGAAATGTGTGTTTTTCCCCCTGGAAATACTCAAATGGGGCCAGAGAGAAGAGAAGAGATTGCTCAGAAAGTTTTGAAAATAATTAACTGAATTTTTTTGTGTATGTTCTGTATAATAGTGGAAGTGTTTCAATCACTGTTTTATTACAAAATTTACACTCCCTTATGTTAATATATAATCACTGTTTTTTTATGCAATTTCATTTAATAACTAAGATATAAAGTGCTCTAGTTTTTGTAAAAATTAAAATATATATTATCCCCGAAGGTCATTAAAAAAAATGAATAGCATAGCAACACATCAGAATTGAAAATTTGTTCATAAACTTTTGGTACAGAATAGACCGCGTTTATGTTATTATATTTTTTTGTTGTAAATTTTTACCCATTTTTTACCATTTTAGTAATAATAATTTCTATTTCTCTCTTTAATTTTAGGATATTTTTCTTAAAATAGACTAAACAAATCTAAAAACAAACAACAAAAAAATCCTCTTACCTTAAATATTTTATAAAAAAAAGTTGTTGCAAGTAGTCTGATACCTTAAAAGAATATTCTTTTCAACCAGTTTGTTTAATGATAAAGAAATGAGCAATTTATTTTCAAAATTTCCGAAGAAGAATATGAAATTAAAGAAAGACGAAATCACATAAATGAATCTCGAAAAATGAATGTTAGTATATGAAAAACGAAATAAATTATTTTTTGGCAGACGATACATTTATTTAAAACCATTCTACGTTATTTTACCAAGAAGAGAATGCTGGGAAACAATTATAATTAATCAAAAAAGTTTTTGAGTATCTGAAGATTAAGATCTGAAGGAAAAATACAAATTGTGCAACCAATTTTTTTATATATATTTGTATTTATTCAAGATTTGCTTTGCAGTATCACTACATTTTCTGTGCATATAATTTTAAATGTTTTTTCTTCAAGGCTTTCTTATATAAATTTGTGTGCGTAAATACACACCGAATCACAGAAGAAACTTCTCCTTACCAAAAGAAAAAAAAATTATGTTCTTTGGGATATAGAAGCCAGTTCTATTTGCACAAGAAAACTCCGTAAATAAGAGCTATTGCCCTTTCTTCTTTTCGTTCTACTTCTCTTATTTTCCCACTTCCACCAAGAGATCATTCACTGATTTTGTTTTTGTAGTTACGTAAGATATTTGCTTTATTTTCGCTTGAGTAAAGTATGCTAATACTTAATGCATATTAATTAATACTATCTTAATTATTTGAGAATAAATTTTTTTTTTTTTTTTTTTATTAAAAAAAAAAAAAAAAAAAAAAAAAAAAATTAATTATTTGAGAATAAATAGTGCCATAAATTCCATAACTTATTAGCACTATATTGAAATTTTGAAAATGTATTATTTAGTTCACATAATCTAGAAAATGTTTTTACTTTAGAAAATTAAATTAAAATGATGTATTTGTAAGCGATTAAAGCACTTATCGAGGAATATAATGTAAAATGATATAATTTTTATTCCTAATATATATTGAATACTAAAATAATCATAGAAAGAATCTATCTCATCTTAAATTTTATTTGAAAGTAATTTATAAGATAAAAGTTAAGACTACTTGCTTAGATAAGTTAATATACAGTGGACCTCAAAAGTGTTCGTACACTTGCAATTTAATAAAAAATATAATGTTTTCGAATAATAAAAATTAATATATTGGAATTGTATTTTTTATGATATCTGCAACTTGTACTTAATGGAATGACATAATCAATTTTTTAAAAATAGCATAACTATTTTTAAAAATTAATAATCAAAAAGCTACTGAAAAATTACGCCACAAAAGTCTTCGTACACTTAACAAAAATCTCAACATAGCTTTAAATATTGTATTTCTTTCTTAATTTATAGTAGGATATCTTTTAGTGTCCACAACAACTTTTAAACGTCTTGGTATAGATTTAATCAGTTTTTTGCAAATTCTGCATAGAGTTTCCTCCATGCTTCTGTGATTATTGTTCCCACTTCCCATTGTATGTTTATATGACATGTTTTCTTTTTTTTTAAATCAAATTCTCATCAAATATATTCTAATGGGTTAAATAAACTGATTGAGGAGGTGTTTTCAGAATTTTGGGACAGTTATAGAGACACCAGTGGCGTACATAGAGAGCATTGCGCTTGGCGTCATTATCCTGTTAAAAGCTGAAGTCGTCTCCAATATCCAAGTTTTGGGCAGATAACTCAAAATTTCTCTTTAAAATATTTAAATAGAGCTTATGATTCGCAAAACCATAAAAAAATACCGAATTGCCTAATTTTAAGACCGATTTACGCCCCCACGCAAGAACACTTCCACCTTCATAGTTCATCGATCTAAATAAATTCTTGGGATTAAGTTTCAGAAAATACAAAATTGACAGCAAATTGATTGGGATGACAAAAAATTCAACATTTTTTGGTTCTGATGGGCACATAATAGTTTGTAAATGAAAAAATGAGGAGTTTAATCTCATGAGTTTATGTGGAACAAGAACTCCTCCTTCTCCATGCTACAGCATGGAGGTGGAGTTGTTCCTGCGCGGGGTGTAAATCGGCTTCAGGATTAGGTAATTTGGTATTTTTGTATGGTATTGAGAATCATGAGCTCCATTTAAATATTTTAAAGAGAAATTTTAAATTATCCGCCCAAAATTTGGATATTGGAGGCGAATTCATTTTTTAACAGGATAATGACGCCAAGCGCACTGCTTTCAATGTACGCCACTAGTGTCTCTATAATTGTCCCAAAATTCTGAAAACACCTCCTCAACCAGTTTATTTAACCCATTAGAATATATTTTAGGAGAATTTGATTTAAAAAAAAAGGAAACATGACATATAAACACATAATGTGATGTAAAAATAATAATCACAGAAGCATAGAGGAAAATCGATGCAGAAATTGCAAAAAAAAAAAAAACAGATTAAATCTGTACCAAGACGTTTAAAAGTGGTTGAGGACACTAAAAGATATCCTACTAAGTATAAATTGAGAAAGAAATACAATATTTAAAGCTATGCTGAGATTTTTGTTGTGTACGAAGACATTTGTGGCGTAATTTTTCAGTAACTTTTTGATTATTAATTTTTAAAAATAATAATTATGCTATTTTTAAAAAAATGATTATATCATTCCATTAAGAACAATTTGCAAATATCATAAAACAATTCCAATTCCAATATATTAATTTTTATTAGTCGGAAACATTGAATTTTATCGGAAATTGCAAGTGTACGAACACTTTTGTGGTCCACTGTATACAAAAATAATGTATAATGAACTAAACTAAAAACTGCATAATTAATAAATTTGATATGCTGTTATTTACAAAGAAAATACTTATTAAATAACTTAAATAAAACTTTTTCATTTATTTCGTAAAAATCTTAGCATAAAATAGAAGTTGAAGCACGCTTATTAAAGTTCTCTTTTAGAAGTTTTAAATTACTAAGCGTTTTTTTTTTTAATAATTAGATTCAGCAAGTCAAATTGAAACATCAATTTTCTTTTTTCACAACGAGTAAATTGAGTTTTTCCAAAACTGTATTTAATAAAATTCTGAATAATAACAACAAAAATGTATTATCTGACTTATATTATTATTTGATTAAAATATAAAATTTTTTATCATCTCTATTAGTTCTTAAAACTCTGTGGAAAATAAAAATGAACTAAAAATCAATATTTTGTTTTATTACACTGAGTATAAGGAAAATGGAATTTATTTGATTTAAAATTTCTTAAATTAAATATGAACTGAATTGTCCAACTCGAAGTACTAATAAAGAATTATTAAAAAAGGAACTAAAACTAATTATAGAAGACTTTTTGAAATTAAAGATACCATATTTTTACATTTCTAGCATCTAAAATATATTAAATTGCTTTTAGAGAAGCAATAAGATACTTATTGCATTAAAAAAGATCATTTTAATTTTATTTAATTAAAATTTCTAATTAAAATTAAGATTAATGTGTAGTGTAAGCATCGAATGATAAACATTTATCATTTATTATTAGTAATAGAACTATGCACAATATTTAAAAACAGTCTTAAATAAATAAATATTTTTATAAGACAAAGGTTTATACACTAAAAGGGCAAATGCTGTTGAATGGCTCTGTTTAGTTAAATATTTAAGCCTCAAGATAAAATGTGAGTTTTCATTAGTTATTTATTCAATTTTTATTCAAAACCAATGTTTGCTTCTTTTTTTTTGAAATACACATCTGAATCAAATATGCATTTAGCTTTTGTTGATTTTAATCTTTTAATGTAGTACATTTAATTTAATATTCCTTTGCATTCCCCAATTCCTTTAATTAATGGCATTAATTTTATTTTAGCATCTGTGGCAAGAAAGAACAGGCAAGGAATTATAATTTAATGTCAAATATTTCAATTCATATTTTGAACTACGTATACCATATTCAACAGTAATATCTATATATCCTATACCTCGATATCTTTTCTTTCAATGAAAGTTGATTGTGTCTTATTGGTTTGAGCATAGTAAAATTATTTCGATGATGCCTTATTGTGTTAAGAAAAGTATAGTCCATCTTTTTTTTTAACTTAAGCAATTTATTTTACAATATTTGAAACCGATTGATAATATACTTTGAAATACTCATATATTAATGCCCAGAGTCCTCTTCCAATTTCCTTCATAAAAATAATTTTTTCCTTCAATTTTTTTAATTCCTTCTGTTGTTCACTCTCTGGAGTTGATTGGAAGTGGGTTGCATGGCAGATGAATTAAATGATCAATTATTACTAAATGTGAATATTTGTTTCACACTAAAACATATTTTTATTTTAAAAACCTGTTATTTGCTAATATTCTTAGATATGTTAACAATGTTTTCTGTATTGATTTATTAAAATGAAATTAATATTTATTTTTAAGGAACAATATGAGTATTTATTAGGGCTTACAATCCCGTGTCATACATCATCCAAATCCCGGGATCCTGGGATTGGTCCCGAGATTAGGATTGGACTATTTATTAAAAGTACTTACATATTAGCAAAGTTGAAATTGCATAATAAAAGTGAAAATATAACTAAAAATTGTTTTAACATTATTTTAATGAAACAAAAAAAATTAATTCATTATAAAAAAAACAAATAAAAATATTACATAATGAAATAAAAAAAAGCATTTCTTCATTTCTCGTGTTTCTGTAAATAAGCTTATAAAAACACAGCTCCTCCAGCGTTTGATCGTTGGAACGGCTCCTTATTTTAGTTACAGATTGTCCGGCCGTAGAAAATGCACGTTCAAATTCTTTACTAGTAGGTATTACCGTCATTAAATAGGAGTATGTTCTTTTTCAGGTAGTCACCACGTCTGCCTCCATTTTCAAAAAAAGAGACATTTCTTTTTGAATTTTTGATGACAGTGTCTCAAATCTAATAGACTGTATTGGTGCATATACCTCTTTGATAACATTATTTAGTTCTTCTGCTACACTTAATTGTTTTTGTATATAAATTGATCCAGTTATTGAATCAGAATGTGAATCAATTTGAAGTGTTACCTCATTTGAAATTGAAGATCCAGTTGCATGAGCTGTTAGTAATGCAATGGGATTTGAAGTGTCTTAAGTCTCCCAAGCAGGTCCGCTATTAATTAACGGCATTTAATTGAAGAAGGAACTGTGACAAAATCTATTCTTGTGATGTTTCTTATATTATTGTGTAAGCACTTCAGTGAGCCACTTAGATCTGTGCGACGTTCTCCCATACTGTGCGTATATTTTTTTTTACATGTAGCTTTTTTTACATCATGCGCAGAAAAAAAATATACGTACATATTTCATAAACAGAATATAAATTTTTGAAAAATTAAATTCTTAGAAAATTTTTATGAGAAAATTTTTTTTAAATATAATTTACTCAAAAATTAAATCCCGGAATGAGTTACTTTAATCCCTGGATTTCCGGGAATCCAGGATCCAGGGGTTTTGGAATTCCGGGATCCCGGGGCTGAAAACCCTACTAGATATCTTCCAAAAATTATAAATGCCACTGTCCCAGTTAGCTGACACCGGACATCCTGAGGTTGGAGAAATGTCCGTTTTTTGACCCCACTCGCAATGAGGAGAAAGTTACAGATGAAGATAAGAAAAAACATATGAAATTTCCCTGTTCAACATACACACCCACCTCCAACCCTTCAAGGTTCAACACTTAAGAAAACTATCACACACATTAACCGTATAGAGTACAAAAAAGGTGAATAAGATACATTAAATGTAATACCAATTTCACAATATACTTTGAAAAAAATTTTTAAAATATAATTCAGACAAAAATTAAATACCGGAATTAGTTATTTTAATCCAGGGATCCCAGGACTTTAAAAACTCACCCTTATCCCGGGATCCCAGGGCATTAAAAACTCACCCTTATCCCGGGATCCCCCGAGACTGCAAACCCTAGTACTTATTAATTTTTTTTTGAGACTCTAGGTAGACTCCTTGTGTGCCAACAAGTATAACACAAGACTTACAAACGTAAGTCAATACTAAATCAATAGTGGTAGGAAGTTTTAAGTACAGGGATACAAGCACAAATGGGAAATCGAAAGGTAAAAAGAAACAAGACGGGATGCAAATACAATAAACACAGTACAAAATACAACATTGCTCACATGCAAAATCGGAGACATTCAGTAATTAAAATTATACAATGGTGAAGGTTCGGAAGCACATGTGTGATCAGAATAAAGTTTTCAAAATACAAATGCGTAAAAGCATGCATACACACAAATACTTAAGAATATACACACAGACATATATATATATACGCACTTTAAAAAAACAGAGAGAGAGAGAGAGAGAGAGAGAGAGATACATACATACACAGTAAATGTTAGCAAACACAAAAAAAATAATAAAATAGTAAAACAATTTTTTTAAAATTTACAATCTAAACAATACGAGAAAAAATGCTATTAATATATGCACAAAACGATATAAAAGAAGACTTGCTCTGAACAAAGGCAGAGAAAGGAGGAGGCCACGCTATATTGTTCTTTTGTAGGCAATTCATGAGAGTACGTCTTTCGGAAGAGAATTTAGCACAAGCAAATATTAGATGCTTGACATCCTGGACTGTGTCACTGGAGCAAGAACACTGGACAGTAGGCGACAAATTAAAGCGTTTCAAATAGGCTTTAAAGTTTCCATGCCCAGTTAGAAACTGGGTAAGTATAAAATTAGGTTGAAAGTGTTTAGCCTTTAAACGTCTCTGAATAGAAGGAATAAATTCCTTGCTGAAGAGCGCATTATTTGATATTTGATATAATTTATTCAACTCAGAAATAATTTTTCCTTAAAAATATTTTTATGATATGATTTCGGAATGCTCATAGGAATCAAAATACTTAATTTTGTAGCTTCTTTTGCAAGCCAGTCAGCACGTTCATTGCCATAGATTCCCGTTTGACCTCGAACAAAAGAAAAGGAAACTTTTACACCTCTGGCTTCGAAGAAAATTGAGATCAATTTGCGTTTTAACAATCAGTTGATTTTGAGAATCAATGCTATTTAAAGCATATAAAGATGAAAGAGAATCGCTGCATATTAAAAAATCCAATGAAAAGTTTTCGTTTTTACAGATCCATGAGACTGCTAGAGCTATGCAAAGTAATTCAGCCTTCTACATTCATCTCTTATTCTAAATTGGCGAGTTTCAATTTCAATAAAATCTTGGAAAATAACAAATGCAAGGCCAACCTTATTGTTAATTTTGCTACCATTTTTAAAGCAGACAATAGGAAAGTTGTCTTCAATATTTTTACGGTAATTAACAAAATTAAGGGGAAATCGTTCAGAAGGATGAGGGAGATCAGAAAATCGCAGGGTACCATCAAGACTCTTATTGGTACAGTTCTTCATTGCATTCTTAAATTCATTATTTCTGATTATAAAGATGTCAATAGGTGGAAAGCCCGAGATAGCAAACACAGCATCATAGGATATCGTTCGATACCCAGAAATAACCCGGAGAAGTATTCTTCGTTGAATTTTTCGCAAGAGCCGACAATTTATTTTCTTCTTCAAGGCAAATCCCCAGAATCGTGAACCATAACAGATAAATGGAACAATGCCTTGTTTATAAATGAGGGATAAGACATTGGACTTGATCCGAAAGCTATTTCTGGCAACTCTGTTAAGCCCTAGCAGAATTTTTTCACATTTATTTGAAAGATGCAGAATATGTTGCTTCCAACAGAATTTACTATCAAGGACAATACCAAGATATTTTAGTTCCTTCACACAATCGAGGGGAATCCCATTAAGGGTGAGGTTGCTAGTGAGGGTGTTGCTTTCTCTCTTCTCCAAGATCATAACTTTTGATTTGAGAGCATTAAACTCTAATTTATAATTCTTTGCCCAGGTTGATACAAAATCAAGGGTAAGCTGCGCTTGTCTGCTTATATCATGAAAAGACTTTCCCTGAAAACAAAGAAGTAAGTCGTCCGCAAAAGCAATCGTTTCACAAGAGAAAGCCAATATTTTTTCCAAAAAATCATTTATAATGATGTTCTAGAGAAAAGGTCCAGAAACTGATCCCTGAGGACATCCCTTGTTCAAAAATCTCTCTTTTGAGGAATGACCTAAAGGTAAAGTCACAGATCTATCCTTCAAGAAGCTGGAAATTACGGCAAATAAGTTGTTAGGAATGTTAGATCTTTTTAAAAAGCTCAGAATACCAGGCCACCAAGCATTATCAAAAGCTCCTTTAATATCCAAGAAAACTAGGATTGTATGAAAATTTCTCTTTTTTCCTTTTAAAACAATTTCATTTAATTTCTTCAAAGCGTCCTCGGTACATTTTTGTGGCATAAAACCAAATTGGTTTTTATTGAAAAAATTATCTTTGTGTAAACGCCAGGCCACTCTGTTGATAATGAGTCTTTCAAAACATTTACCCAAAGTTGACAGTAAACTGATACACCTAAGGTTGTCTAAATAAGGGATACGGACGTCTACTTATTAATTTGTATGCAGAAATTTGTTTTAATTGATTAACGGATTAACTAGCTTTAAACTTGAATATATTTTCATCTGTAGAATTTATTTATATGCTAATTAAATGCATTCATTATGGGAAATGTAATAATAAATTTGAAAATAAATAGAATTCATTAGGATCCAAATGAATTTTTCTGTTTTTATATTTGATGTTATAAATTTTATTACACGAAAAATAATACCGATGGGGTTATTTGTTATTATATTTGTTAAAATCATACATGTGTGTTTGCCAAATTACTTTTGTAAAAAACTACTCTTTGTAAGTACTTCAATCTAACCCAGTACTTCTCAAAGTTTCATGTGACCCAATATTCAATCCTAATTTTCATCGTGCCCCCCTCTCCTCCATACAATAACAATACATTTATTTAAATAATTCTATACTTTGACGCTAAAGCTACAATACGACTTTAATCTCTTAAGTACATCCGGCGTGTATAAAATTCTCGCTCGGTCAAAGCGTTAATTGCCCCGGACGTATATATTCGTCTTTCCCAAGTAGGTAGTTTCTGTGCAATGCTATCGATAAAATTATTCCGAAGGCTTTGAAATGAAATACAAGGACCCTGACAGTAAAGGATTAATTCTAAATTGTACACATTACCAAGATAGGTGTTAATTTTTGTATGTAATTTTATATATTACAAGCCCATGCAGCCATTGGTAATTATTAATTTTGTTCTTAACTTAGTATTGTTAAATTAGTAATAAAATACATTGTGCAGTACTAATACATTGTGTATTATAACTGTGTAATTATTTTTTATTATCTCAGAATGTATTTTGTTCGTTAACCTTCAGTAAATTAATCATTTTTTAAAATAATATTTGGTTTTTGACTTTCAATATGTTCAAGCCCTCTTCGTTGAGTTATTTCCCCCTAGAGGGCGCACCACGCAGTTTGAGAAACGCTGGTTTAACCTATATGGATGAATATCTAAACATATTAAGAGATAACTTATAAGAATTACTTGAGTGTGTAAAACTAAGATATAGACTTTCTTTACATAAAGAAAGCAGTAATCCAATATATCATCCAATTTCCTTATTTTATTTTATTTCTTTCTCTTAACACAACATTTCTCTTATTAAGGTATCTGACTGGTGGCGACAACTTTTTTTTTTTTTTAAAAAAAAGGAGATATGGGGATTTTTTTGTTATTTTTAGATTTGTTTAGTGCATTTTAAGAAAAATGTGCTAAAATTAAGAAGAGAAAAAGAAATTATTATTACTAAAATGGGGAAAAAATAGGTAAAAATTGACAAAAATAGCATAAACTCGGCCCATTCTGCACCAAAAGTTTATGAACAAATTTTCAATTTTTTCAATCTAATGTGTTGCTATATTATTCAATTTTGAAATGACCTTCAGGATAAGAGATATTTTCTTTTTTACAAAAACTAGAGCACTTTATCTCAGTTACTATATGAAAATGCTTAAAAAGACAGTGATTATATTCACATAAGGGACTGTAAATTTTGTAATAAAACAGTGATTGATAAATCTGAAGGTTAACACAATTCTACTATTATACAGAACTTACAGAAAAAATTTCAGTTAGTTATGTTCAAAACTTTTTAGCAATCGCTGACCCCGTTTGATTATTTTCAAAAAATCACATTTCGAGTAAAACGCGTTTTAAAGTACGACATCTTGCTTAAAATAATGGCATCTGCTTTTACTAAAACACTTGTAGTTTTTGTTCTAGTAAACGGAAAATGATAAACTTGGTATTTTTATAAAGATAACAAGATGGCCCATAAAATAAAATCATGAAAATAAATTTGTCAATTTTTGGCAAAATTCACAGTTTTAGGGTAGTCGGACACCTTAAAATAATATTATAAGGAATTGATTAACGAACTACATGAAACCAAATAAACTTCATCTTTTTATTTATTTTAATGTGCTTTTGCTAGTTCAAAACGTCTTTAGTAAATATAAAACTAAGTAATCGTATATTAATTTTGCTGTGATAGATAATAGAATTTTTGCATTATACATCAGCAGTCTTTAAAAGTATCTAAAAAAATATAATTAAATTAAAATAAAAAAATAAATATATTATTATAAATTTATAAATATCATAAATAAATTTCTGTGATTTCAAATGAGGACAAAATAAATTAGAAACATAATTTAGTATTTGATAACTGAATGCTAAGTACTTTTGATACAATAAACCATATTTACATTTAATAATATTTTGCATTAAATGTATTTTAAATTTTCTATTGCCCTTAAGGATTCAATTATCTTTGTTTGAGCTGAATACTAAATACTTTAAAATCATAAGGATATAGAGACCAACGTTTAGGGATTCTTCGAAGAACATTTTACGACACTGAAAGGAATGATTAGCCAAAATTATACGTTAATCACGTTTCTTCAATTACGCAGTAGTTTTGAAGAGTCATTACACTTGTCCTGTTGTGTAGTTTAAGTATTGGATTTGTTAAGTGAAAAGTTATTCTTTTCTAAATAAACGAGAACAAGTTTGATTTCTAAGAAAAATGAAGAAAAGTTGTAAATATTTTTGATAAAGTTAGTTGCTCTCCTGATGAAAAATTATTTGAATAAAAATATAAATCTTCCATTTTTTTGCTTTGATAATAATAATGAAAGTATTGTAAAATTTACAGAAAGAAGATCTATCTATTAAATATTACTTTTCGCCAAAATTATACACCGTATTATAATGAATTAGCATTTTTTATTCATTATTTTTTTAAAAAAAGGAAATTAATAACCACATTTTAATACTTGAGGTAAATTTCATACAACACAATGAAAAATAAAATCAATTCATTGCTTAAATTTATATATTTTTAAAGCATGAAAGTTTAAGATATCGTAGTTATCAAACCAATAACTGCTATGTGCAAAAAGTATACCTTGTCACATAGCAGTTTTTTTTACTATATTTTGGCTGATGTACATAGTATATTTTTTTAGTGACCACAGTTCACCTCACAATACTTAGAGTCACTTCGCTGCTTTTTTATATGAAAATTTGGTTAATTAAGTAGTATTAATAGTCAAATTGTTGAAATCTCTAAAAAAGTGCACGCAGCAGGTATTGGTTTGACAAAGACGATGTGTACCTTTGTAGTGTATAGAGATTATAGCTATAGTGCTTTGAAAAATAAATGTTAAGTTTATATATAAAAAAAAATTGTCTTTTTTTTACAATAGAAAATCCGGTGACACGAAAGAATAATTGACGCATCATTTTAACGGAAACGTAAAAACATCAAAGTCTAAAATAAATCATAATTGGCATCCAAAATAAATAATTAAATGAGAGATTGCTTCTACCTGTTAATGCTAACTTTGTTTTTTATTCTTCGAAAAAAAATTAACTATGGGAAGAGATACAAAATTAACTGATAGTGAGCAAGCAAATATAGATACGTTTATACACCAAAATATTTATATTCCTGATATTCCACTATTCAGCCTAAAACGGGTGTTAGGGGTTGTCTAATAACAATGCAAAATTTTCTTAAAATAGAATTGAGCATAATGTTTTGTACCTATTATGGTATTATATGTATTTTCTTAAGGTTTTATTTTCCAAGAAATATAGTTTAATTTTTTTTCCAAATAAATGAGGCATAGATCCTCTATAATGAGAAATAAGTTTTAAGTACAGGTTTATTAGAGCAATCTCAACATTTTTCTATAGTTCACTGTTTATAATCCTGCATTAACTGCTAAATCAATAGTTTTCAGTTGTTTTAAATTTACAGGTATAATAATGAGCATAATTTGAAGCTACTCTAGAATTTTCTAAATTTTTACTAACAGCGTTTAAATAAAGTAATAATTTTATATAAGATTTTGATATTATAGAATTTTAAATTGCTGCTCTTTAAAATATTATAAAAGACTGTAACATTGATTCAAGAGGAACTATTTTTAATCCTGGAGCAGGGGCGCGGGGCACTGAGTCACCCCAGGCTCACGAAATTGTTAATTCTGGGAAAAATGTTTATTTTCTTACCAATGACCGTGGCAGTATCCTCCTATATCACAATCTTCATGGAAAGTAAAATGTATTTGTCACATATCTCCCTCTTATTTGGGTGTGGCAAACGTTTATTTGCAACGGTACATGTTTTGACTGAGTTTCCCGCGGGACCACTTTTGTTCCAAAATATTTTCTATTATTATGCTAGATTTTTCCTCTGTGAACAACTTAGCGGTTTTGATTTCTGTGTTGTACGACTTATTATGGTTTATAAAAGCAAATGAGAAAAATATAAAAAAGAAATGGGCATTTGTGATTTCTATTGAAGGAAGTTAAAATTTATCAAGCAAGGGAAGAACCTGATGATATTAATCATGATGACGAAAGTAAATTTGAGAAAAGCGTAAACACATGAAAAGTATGAGTTGAAAGGAAAATTTTCAGATGCTACCTAAAGAACTCCATCAAGAATAATGTGAAACCATAAGTGCACTACAAGACACACTTTGTCCTGTAAATAGACACATGCAAGAAAACTTCAACTTGATATTTGTCAATCATCAAAGGACAATAAAACTACAATAACTTGAACAAAATATGACAGTTTTTCTTCCAAATAACATTCCTGTTAAGTCAGCAAAATGTGTCAGTGATTTGTGTCCTTTATTACAGTCACACACATTTGAAAATTTTGGTTCAGTTTGATTGATATTTTTTTTCTCAAATTATCAAAAACATAAATAAAATAAATATATAAATAATTGAAAAGTTCATAAGAGTAGATAAGTATACTTTCTCTCAGTTAAGTTCTTCTCAAACTTTCAATGTTTGCGACACAAGTTTCAATCATAATTTTTATCGCGCCCCCTTCTACAATAACAATGTATTGAAAGCAATAAAAATTATACTTTTATAATTAATTTGAAGCTAAAGCTACAATACGAATTTAATTATAAACCATAAAAGTTATCAAAATAAACGTTAAACTTTTTATACGACAAGCGCATGGATGGCACTATTAATTTTTAAGCTTGTTTTTAATGTATTGATAAAAATAACTATCAAAAACATTGTTCAGTACTGATACATTTATAAGTATGTTTAATCAGTGTAAATGTGTATTTAATTTTTTTATCTCAGAATATATTTTAATTTGCTTCCTTTCAGTAAATTAATACTTATTTTATGTATATAAATCTTTTGTTTTCGACATTTCAATATTCTCGCACCCCCCAGGGGGAGCACCCCACAGTTTGAGAAACGCTGTTTTAGTTAACTTATTCACTGGAGTTATGATTTTTATCGTGTACAAAAAATAATTATAAAAAAAGGATTGGGGTGACTCACTCACCCCACGTGACTATTTACGTCAGTGTCGAGTGCGTGCCTGTACTCCTGAGTTAATAAATATGTACAGATTTTTGCTTTTGCCAACGACATTGCCGTAGTCGCTCGGTTACCCGATGCACTTAAACAAGCCTTCCTTTCGTTGGAAGCTGAACCAAATAAAATGCATCTTACCATAAACCATAACAAAAGCCAATTTCATGTCAAGTACCAGTTTTATTGAACCATATTTTGAAAAAGAAGATCGCAGTTTTGATGCTGTCATTGGTTTCAGATATTTTGGCTCTGAACTGAACACACTTAATGAGTGAGTGATTTTGGGGTTTATTGGCGCAAGAGCCGATTTCGGCTATACTGCGCCAAACATTTGTTTTAATATCTGTGGTCTAGACAGGAAGAGAGAAAGATAGAATAAATTGAATGACAAGAAAGAGGGTCGAAAATAGAGAAGGATCACTAGGGTATCCCGGGTTCGTGACACCCGAGTTTACCAAAGACAGTAAACCCCTTGGGAAAAGGAAAAGATCACTAGGGTACCTCGGGATTGTGACACCCGTACTCGCCTAAAGTAGGCGAGCCCCCTGAGGGGGAACACACTCAATGACAAAGCCTTAGAGGTTCACAATAGGTAGAGCCACTGCTAGTAACATGTGTTTTTATGGACTTCAAAAGTATTTAAAATCTAATTTCAACAGGAGAAACACAAACTGTTACTTTACAAGTTTGATAAGGCCCTTTCTAACATATGCTGCAGAAACGTGGGCAATGACCAAGAGAGAAAAGGAAACTTGCTATATTTTCAAGAGCAGTACTCAGAATTATTTTTGGAGGTTTAAAATGTGATAATTTTTGAAAATTGGAGCCAATTTAGAAATTTGTAAATATTTGAAAGAGACAAATATTGTTAAATATATTGGAATATAAAGGTTAAAAGGAGCAGGTCATCTGATAAGATTAGATGACAATCGAATAAAGAAAAAAAATCTTTGCGTCCAACTCATATGGTACTCGAAAAACTGGAAAACCAAGACTCTGGGGATCGATAGTCTAGAAAAAAAATCTGAAACATTAATATCAGAAATTGGAAAAGTCAGGCCAAGAACAGGACAGCCTGGAATGTAATTTTTACGAAGGCCAAGGTCAAATCTGGGATGTCGAGCCATTGAGAAGAAAAAGGAACACTTTTATAAAAGTTTGTGATTATAGAATTGTAATTGGCTCTTTGTATATAAGGATTTGCTGCTCTTTTTATTACGATTTTCTTAGTCTTTTTATTTTATTTTTTATATACTTATTAAACACACTAAAAGTCTTTTAGAACAATATTAAAAAGATTAAGAATGCTCAATGAAAGTTTTAAAAAAGTGTTTGAACTGCAACTATTTTGTTGGTAACTAATGTTACACAAATGCAACAAAATAATCTTGCTGAAAAAACGATACAAAGCGTATTATAACTTTAATAATAAATTATTATTTTAAAGAATTAAAAAAAAATACCATTTAATCGTTAATCGAAATAAGTTGTAACAATCTTTTAGTCGCCAAATCTGGAAATGGATCTGAAAGCAGTCGGCAGATGCAGGATGGGATCTGAAAATGGGAAATAATTAATCTTGATGATCCTGATCAGAACAATGGAAAAAATTATTAATATATTATATTGTCATTGGTCCTGGACAAGTGAGCAAGATTTAGAATTAATCTGATCTTTTACAGTTGGTAAAAATGGAATTCAAAGATTCCGTTACATACAAGTGAACCTTATAAAAGGGTGTTAAAAAGCATATTTATCTATTCAAAATTTTAAAGCAATTTTTTAATCTTAAAAATCAGAAGGAAAAAAAAACATTGAATAAAAGAAAATTTACCCTTGAAGGTGCACAGAGACCTGGAACGAATAGATATTCGGGAAAATCGCTTTATTTTCTGCTCGAAATATTCTGAATTTTGCAAGAACTTTTCCTTTCAACTTAATCTCCCCAATAGCGGATTGGATCAATAAAAGGAAAAATATATTATTTATGGGCTAGAGACCTAAGATTCATCCATTTCAGTCTATTTCTGATTCTTCAAACTTGTCTTGGCTTAGAAATAGTTAAGAGAAAAGGAATATAAAAAGAAAAAGCCTGCCTCAAATAAAGTAGAAATAGAAGTTTTAAAATGAAATCCATGATCTAAATTTCTAAACCTAAAATTTCGATGAAAAAAGTGTTCAGAGAGAAAAAGAAAAATTCTTTCAGTTTCTGTGATTCCATTTGATTCTATTTATATTTGTGTACAATAAGAATTCATTGATTCGGATGGAACAGAGCAACATGTTTCGTAAAAAAGATCATTGTAGTAACTTTAAGGTTTTGTTTTTCCCTTGCTGAATTTCATTGTAGACGATTTATTTCGGATTTTCTTCTGATTGTTCTTTAACTAAAAATAGAATTCTAAAGCTGAATTTGTTACTAAATCTTCGAGGAAAAACTCTTTCTATATAGTTGAATTTGTATAATACCTTTTGACGTATTTTTCTGAATTAACTGCATTTAATATACTTATTTATTGTAAATTTAATATGTCTGTGTATTTCATTTGCTGAACATTAAAATATATATAAAAGAAGTAGTTCTTCATTGTTTTTTGTTACAATGTTTTCCTAATTTTATATTTTTACGTAACAAAGTATGTATGTGATGCAGTTTTTAATTAAAGCTAATACGTAATAATTTACACAGTATCTCAAAACACCATTTATAAAGCTCTCAACAAATAGTAAAAGTCTGAAAATTTTAAGCATTACATTTATCAAAGTTAAAATTTTAAATTTTTATAACTTAACATCAGTCAAAAATTAAATGAAAGAAAGCTGTAATCCAGCGTTTCTTAAACTGTCGGGTGCGCCCCCTGGGGAGCGTGATAACCCTACGAGGGGGTTGCTAGCATACTGAAAATAAAAGATTTAAAAAAGTTAATTTACTGAAATGAAGTAAAACAAAATACTTTCTGACAAAATAAAAATAAAACATTTACATTGATATAATTAATAGATATCATCTGGCGATATTACGTTATCGTAAACATTATGTTTGATTTGCTGTAATCCCACGATGAGAGAATTTTTTATTACATTTTTTTGAACCTAAAATACTACTCTTTCAGAGAAAAAACAAAGCCCAAAAGCAGAATCTAAAAAATTCATCATGGTATTATTATTGAAATATTGTACATTAGCTGTAGGAAGAAAAAGACTTAATTCACTTTCCACACAGATAGTAGAATACATTTTCAGATCATCTGATTGACCTTCGAATTTATTGGTATGGTTAGTTCTGTAACCTGTCTTATTTGTTTATTTTTATTTAGGGAAGTTGTAAATAATATGTATTTCTGTTGCGCTTTTTTCATGTAAAAGAGTTTTATGATATTTGGAAATGCGCAGAGAGCACTTTGAAGATTATTGACCAAGATTTATTTTTAAAATGTTTTACATAATTATTTTTAGAACATCCATATTTTTATATTGAATACACTTCTAACCAAGGAGCAGTTACGCAGGGCACAGAGCCTGTTTATCTATCGAGCGCTTGGAGCGTGCACCCAGATAAGTTTGTGACGGATCTATACGCGGTTCCACTAATATCTCCTCATCTCTTTAAACAAAATATTTAATTCAACCAACTTTCATCGAGTAAGCGAACGTGATTTAAGTAATTAAGGTATATTATATAAATTCGGTTTTCGCGAGTTGGCAAAAAAGAAGGTAAGAAAAGGAATGAAGTGAATTGTTGACACGTTGTTGTTGACACGCTGAAGTTGATGCGTTAGATGTGTGCAAAAAGGAGTTTAACAGAAGTTTGAGAATTAGTTGTTAGTTGAAGATTGAAAAGCAGTGGAATTAATTAAAGATTACAGAGCGTGGAGCCATCGTCATTTGATCAAGCCGAAAAGAGTGCCTGAAAATTTCCAGTGTAGGAGCCGAGGCATTAAAGGTTCGGGTACTGTGCATTTGATTAAGTAGAGGCTAGTTATTCGTAAGTGACGTAGTTATAATTGAGCGTATTTAAGCTGTCTTAGATTCAGTTGAGGGTCTGTAGTAGCATCCCGTGTTATAGAATCTCACATCCGCACTCTACTATAATTCATATACCTTAATTAGAATTGTATTGTGTCTGTTTGATAATTGTTAATAAGAACACTGAAAGTAGATAAGTATAATTTCTCTTAAATTATTCACTGGAATAACAATTTTTATCGCGCACAAAAAAAAAAAAATGATTATAAAAAGGATTGGAGTGACTCGGTCACCCCGCGTGACAATTAACGTTAGTATCGAGTGCATGCCTGCTCCTGGGTTAAATATTTTGAAGTCTTTTTGTTTAATTATTGAAAATAACACAATTACTCTTCATATCCTATGTAGAGCAATACAGACTAGACTATTTTTTCTAATGATATTTGTACTTTAAGAAATATATGATGGAGGAAATACATCTTATTTAAATATCTTACCATTTAAAAATTACAGAATGGAAACATAACATAATAATTTTCGTATTACTTAAAAGTAATGCACTTAAATATACATTACTTATAAGAAACACACACACACACACACATATACACAAATTTAATACTTATTCTGTTAAATTGTACGGTTTATAATTAAAATCGTATTGTAGCTTTAGCGTCAAAGTGCATTATTTTGCATTCAATACATTATTATTATATAGGGGGCGCAGCAAAAATTATATGATTGAAAATTGGGTCGCCAATACTGAAATTTTGAAAAGCACTGCTGTAATCAAACCCAATTCGAGCATTATACATCACTTGAATAATGCTAACACTGCCTTTACAGTCATAATATCATCAGAGCGAAAACAAAATAACATACAAAGTACTGAACATTTTGTTGAAATGTCTTGATAATAAAAAAAAAACGTGTTAATTGATAGAAGTTCAATTCCGTATCAAAATGATAAAGCTTTTTCAATATTTCGAATAGAATAAGTTATGTACTCTCCTATTTTTTTTGAGCAGCGTAGTCATAAAAGAATAAACAAGAGAACAAATGTAGTAATATGTATTTGGTTGTCAAGTATGAAATGGAGCAAAGATAGATTAAGCACATAACCTCATTTAAACGCCACATTTTGGCATAATTTGTTTTTCGTGTGAAAGGTACATCTTTTCCTATTTTTAACGCATATTTCAGTTTGAAAAAAAGTAACAGATCTTCTTAAAATCTTAGTTTTTATTGGAAAAAATCGAATTCAGTTATGTGCATTTTTTGCTCCATTTCATGTTTTACAACTTAATATTAAGAAAGGTATTTAATGAAAATGTAAAAGGTCTTATAAAATGTTGTTTTTCGTACTTCTTAAACGTTTATTGATTTCACAGACTTTTCTAATTCCTCTGCTTTTATTTGGGTGAAATATGTTTCTTTATTCTAATTTTTCATTATATTTACGAAAAGAAGTTATTTGCAGTAGTGTAAAAACAGCTATATTTATAATTGTTGATAGATTTAATAGATGCTCAATATACATTTGACTTTTAAAAAATGGCAAAGCTAGTAGCTTAATTTTATTTTTCACATCATGATATTGGAATAATTTGTATCTCTGTGTGATTTACAGTAAATAGTCCTGAATATACTGTAGAATAGAGGATTTTAGAAATGGAATCACAAATTTTCATTTCGTGACTTGCCAAAAGTGTGTCATCAGTTTATTTTCACTCTAATTCATTTATAAAAAAATCTAGAAATTTAATTTTTTTTTTTGTAAAAAAAATCTTTTTTGATAGTCATAATTGCGTGGAAATTTGTTGTTATCACATAAACTTAACTATTTTTTTTACATTTCTCGAAAAATTGCCCAGAAACCTTATAAAATATAAAATTTTGTATATTAAAAGTAGAAATTCACCTCCAAAACCTCTTAAGTCTCGCTAAAATAAAATAATTAACATTATATACATCGAAAACCACGTAAAAATCGATGCAACCTTTTGGTATTTGAGGTGTTTTTGTTTGTATTGGTATTAAATTCATACATGTTTCAACTAATAAGGAAAACAAATACATACACATCGTTTTAGGAAAAGCTAAGAGCTTAAATTTAAAAGTACTTGGAGTAAAATTAATTCGTTAAAGTCACAAGTTGCTGACAATAAACAAATTTGCTTACAGCAGAAAGAATTGGCATTGCTGTCCTCACGAGGAAGATCTACCACATCCGGTAAGATTTATCTGTAATTCTTTCCAAAACTCTAGGGAAATTTGACAGAACTACTGGTGAAAAAAACCAAACGAGCAATTCGAGACGAACAATTCGGAATTCGATACTTTTCGTGAATTACTGGTTTGAAAGCTTCTCTTGCGTTTTACAATGTCGGTAATCAAAGAGTTATTTGAGATCAAACGTGTAGAATAGAATTCACAAAAGACATGCTAGTCTTATAGAAATCATGCTACAATGGTTAAATAAACACGAAGAACATTATCATTTTTGTTTATATATAAGACATTCTAAAATATACACTATTAAAAATTACGTAACTAGTTCATATAATTACTACAAGGGTTTTCAAATTACGCAACGCTTCTGAGTTAGAAATTTAGCTTGCCTTTCCGAGCATGCGCTTGAAACTTTCTTTTACAGCATACTCACCAACAACAATGTGTTTTGGAGAGGGTGCTTTACGGGTCATTCCAAATCATTTAGGAGGGCACACCTGACAACTGCAGGCTACTTTTTTACATGACAAAAACATATTTTAATAAAATTCATGCATTAGCAATTGAATTAAAATTACAATGAATTGTCTTATACATAATTTCCTTACTATTGGTTATACATTTTATTTTTCTCAGTAAAAAAATTGGGTTGTAAGTGAAAAATTAATTGTACATGGATAGAGCTAATGATTTAAAATATTTGTTTCAAGTACTTAACTGTAAGTAGAAGTTATCAATAAAATTTGCTTATTAAAATAATCAAAAGCTAATTGGAAAGTAATGTAAAAATATTTAAATAGTAAAAGGACCTTTGAAGACTTAATAATTATTGTTTCGTTTGCAGTGGTAAATAATGCTGCTAACTTATTTAAACTCATATATATATATATATATATATATATATTGTGTGTGTGTGTAAGAAAGTTTTCTTACATATTACAATACTTTTATGAATTATTAATTAATTGCTTTATTTTGAACTTGTGTGTGATAGCTTAAATTAAACACACGCACACAAAATAAATAAATAAAAATAAAGTTCTTACATTATGAATAGCAATATTCCTTGCAAGCACGTTTCTTTTTCCACAGCTATTAAGGCAAATTTTAAGCTTGCTGTTGTTGCTATGGCAACAAGAACAATGATATCCATGCGAAAAATATATAATATAACAGTATAAATAAATAGTATAATAGTAGTAAACAGAATGTTCATTGCCAGTTCAGATTTCGAGAGAAAAGTATTGTGTTTATTGCTGAGCTTTTAAGTATCAACTATACTAAAAAATGGATTATGCAGCATTAAGGCTCTTCTAAATATTTGATTTGTTCAGATTCTCCTTCTTCCATAAAAATTCTACAAAATATTTCATTATCCAATACTATTCTTGTGGAAATTCACACGAATCTTAAAATTCTTAAGAATTCAAATATCCTAGTGTTTTTTACTTTTGTTTGTGGCCATACTGGAATATTTGGAAACGAAAGGGCTCAGTCAATATTCCGAAATCATTTTACAAGAAAAAAAATCAAAGAAAATATTTCCACCCTTTGGAACACTCAGTACACGCAATTAGCTCATTCTTTTCTGACAAAGATATTTTTTCAACCATTTCACAAAGACTATCTTGCGATCTTTATTTAAAAATTATACTATACTATTCGAATTAATTAGGACAAGCATTTTTTTTGTGTCAGATTTGGTATGTGGTTTCACTGATGTCCCGAACCCCTTCAAATCGATAATATCTGCCTATAGGTTATGTAATTTATCATCCTTGACAATAACTTTATTCATTTGATTGGTTTTGGTGTATCAACTGTCCAGCTGTGAGCCTTTCGGTGTGGCAGCTGGTGGTTATAACTTTGAGTTCCTTGTAACACGCATTACTTTTGCTTGTTCTGAGATGGATAATAATCACTCTTAATGAACACACTTCCATGATTATAAGAGATATAGCTATGGTAGTTGGTGTGGACAACTCAAGTGTTTCACTAGTTTTAAGAACTTTTCAAGACTCCAGGACATTGTCACCAAAATGAAAAGGAAAATGTGGGCTAAAAAATGCTACTTCAAGAACTGATAAAATTCTGATTAGAAATAGCAAAACAAGTTCAAGAAAGATAGATAAAGACATTCGAAGGGTTTATTGGATTTTGGTGTTGAAGTGAGTCCCTCAACATTCTGGGAGATAGCCGTAAGGCAACAAGAACGAAGAAAAAGCAATTTTCAGTTCAAAAAAAGGTGAAAAATTTTCAGCATAGGCCAAAAGTACCGATTCTGGACTATTAACGACTGGAAGAAGGTTATTTTCAGAGATTAAACACATTTATATGTGCAGGGACGCAAATTAGTAGTAGTTAGGCTAAATGAAGATGAAACTTTGCTACCAGATCATGCCCAACAGACTATAAAACACCCTTCTAAACAAATGTTTTGGATTTTTTTCATAACAAATGGTACCAAAAGGTTAGTTCCTCCTTTAAGCCATGAAGAATTCTGTCAAAAATGCATATAAATATTACGCAGTAGAATTATTACATTCATGGAAACATTTGATGGAACATTTCAACGTGACTTGGTTTGTTGTCACAATTCGAAATTGGTCCAGACTTTTATGAGGGAAAATGAAATAAAAGCGCTTAGACCCTAGACCTAAATGCTATTGATAATTTATGGCATGTGCTCAAGAATCGTTTAGCTAAAATGAGTTGCACGACAACTGAGCAAATGATAAAATGTGCAATACTAGTGTGGTCCCAAGGTGATGGAATTAACATGTGCGCTGCACTAGTAAAGTTAATACCAAGACGAGTTTAAGAGGCCATTTCTACTACAGGAGGACATATTTCGTAGTAATATAATTTTTCTGTCTAGATAAGGCATGCACTGATTAAAAGCTAAAGTTTTAGAAATAATCGTTTTCTTACCGCTTGTCCCTATCGATTCAAAAAGTATAGTAAATTCACTCAGTTCCTTACAATTCCTCTCAATGGTAATTTTAAGAATCATCTCAGTAGATTTAACCTGTGTCCTTTCAAGCATTGTGAGTGTTATGTTGTTGAGGAGCAAAGTGCTGAGCATCTGAAAATTTTTTGTTCAAAATTTAAGAAAGAGCTAAAATGCCTAAAAACCAAACTGTATGCTCTTAAAATCAACTGGCTTCCTAATTGTTCTCTACTTGTTTCAAGCAAAGCTTCGTTCACTTTATTTTGTATCTTCATTGATTTGATTTTTTAATTTTTTGTAACTTTTTCATTATTTTTTTTGTAACTTCATTGTATTGGTTTTGTTTCGTAATTGTTTTATTTTGCAATGTATTTTTGTCTTTGCATTTTATTTGTTTTTGGTAATTCATTATTTCGTATCTTTTGTTTTGTTATTTACTTTTCATTTTACTTATCTTAAATGTTTGTTTTAATTACTCCTGTAAGCCCCGTATGATACTTGTGGTGCACGGGAATTATTTTATTTGTCTTCAATAAGAAAATAGTCTTAATAAAAAAATAAAATACAAATGAAGTACTTTCAAGAACAAGGGGGAAAAACAAGTTTGATAATCCAAAAATATGAATGCACAAGATAAAACTTTAGGCGCATTTTCAAATCGGAATTTCTTTTTCCCTTCTCTCGTTTTGATTTGCCCCCAAATATTCCTATATTTAGAAAGTGCTTTTATCCATATTTCACAAAGTTGCATGTGGAATGTAAATGAACAAGACCATAATACCCCGGCGTGTATTAATTCCCCTTTCTTAAAGCAGTGAAAGGGCTGTTGTACTCTTGATCTTCAGAAATTGATTATACTAAAGCCGCAGCAGTACTTTCAAAGTTATTAGAAAGTAACATGGAAAATTTGAAACTTCTTAAGATCTTGAGCTGGTTGTAACCATTTTTGATGTGGTATCGGATAAGAAATATTAAAACCCGGATGTGTGTTAAAGAGGAATTTTTGAGTTTAGGAAGAATATGAAATTTTTTAATAAAGAAAATGCCAGCTCTAGTCAATTTCCTAGAGTATACTATAAAAATGATTCAGGTATGTAATATGCGTTCAGTGTTTTTCAGATGATGAGGAATATAATTTCATTTTTTATTTAACGATGAATTTTTATACAGAGTGTGAAAAATTTACTGTGCCCGTTTAGTTAATATGTTTTTCCCCGTTCATATAGTTATCATAAAAGGATAACTGCTATGTGTTTTTTTTCACAATGTAATAAAATATTTATGGAAAGTTATTTTAAATACTTTGAACTGTATCATGGGAGGATTAACTAGACTGTTGGCCACACAAAATGCAACACCCTGAAGGAAGAATGCAAACCATGTGGAATTTACATCATGCGTGGGTGGTGATGAAATATCTAAATCATTAGCATTATGGCGCAGACTCACATCACGGGCGATCATAACCCTACCCGCAAGTGCTATATAAGAGAGGAACAGATTGGCGATTTGAAATACAGCAATTAATTTTTTCGGGGGTTTGTTTTTTGTGTAAGCTGTTTACCTTTGCCTCGTGGAAGTCATCGAACGCCTTTCGACCAAGATTTTTAATTCGACCAAAGAATAATAGGAGCCTAGAAGGATTGCGGACTATCCTTCAGAGAAATCAGTCAACGTGTTGGATGCAACCAAGGAACTGTGATGCGGATCTGTCATCACTGAATGCAGGAGGGACCGAGGGACCGACAGGGCCGATCACACCTACTTCTTTGCACTACTGTTCGCGATGATTGGAGGATTGTGTGCATGAAACAGATGAACTCCGCAGCCACATCGCGTACCATAGCACAACAGATTCAGTCTGCCAGGCATCATTCGGTGTCCGTTCGTAACATTTGACGCCGTTTGTAGCAGAGTGGAATGTCTGCAAGACGTCCATTGATTTGTTTACCCTTAAATGTAAGCCACCAGCGTTTCCGCAACCAATGGGGCGAGTAACGTTGGACATGGACAATGGAATGGAACGACATTGTATTTACTTAACGAATCTCGCTTCTGCCTGCAACATCCCGATAGTCGGATTCGAGTTTGAAGACACCGTGGTGAGAGGTTTCTGAACTGCTGTATCACTACACTGATTCTGCACCCGGTATCATGGTTTGGAGTGATATTGGATTTCACTACCGCACCCCTTTAGTACGTATTGCCAATGCACTGAACTACCAGTGCTACACCTCTTAGGTGTTGGAGTCCGAGGTCTTCCCACACATTCAGCGCTTACTATCAGACATATTCCAACAGGATAATGCGTGACCACATGTCGCACGCAATGTTTAAGAGTTCTTATTTACCCATCAGATTGAATTGCGTCCTTGGCCTGCTTGTTCTCTCGATCTATCGCCAATGGAAAACGTGTGGTCCATGCTTGCACAACGACTGACTCGAGATACACCACCCGCTGCTACACATGGGCTGCTATACCCGAAGGATATATCCAACGTTTTTTGAATCTATGCCAAGGCGTATGGCAGCCGTTATAGTCAACAATGGCAGACACTAACTACTGATTTTGTCATCATCCACACGCACAAGACGCTGTAATTTTAATCGCTTGATCTTTGTACAGATGTTATCTGCCAAAGATTTTTTACTGTATTATTTTTTGTCCTTTTGGGTGTTACATTTTGTTTGACCACAGTGTATTTCCTTAGTTATAACACAGAGTGAGTGAGTGAATATTAACTTCGCATTGTTCAGCTACACAAGGGCTTTTGGTGACAGACCTCGTAATTTTGAACCATGGTCAAGTGACGAGGACGACACCTCTCTCCTAATTACTACACCCCACCAACGAGAGAAAGTTTGAGTTCTCGACAGAGTTTTTGTGCATGGCTTCCCTTCACGGCGAAGTCTTCAAAGGCATCAGGCTCGAACTCATGACACGCCGGGCACGAGTTCGTTGCTTTGAACACCAGGCTACCGCGGCCAGCTCTAATTGTGTGAGGTAAACTAATACTATATGTCATATTTGAAACCACTCATTCAATTTTCAAAGCATTGTTTTACAAATTGTGGCTCACGTTGCTGTTCACGTTGCTCCTAACTACCACACCAAACCAATGGGAGGACGTTTGAGCTCTCGACAGATTGAACGTGTATCGCTTCCCTACACGGCGGGTCTTTAGTGGTACTGGGATGGAACTCGTGACATGACAGCCACGATCCGATACCTTGACCACTTGCCTACCGCGGCCACTAGTTATAACACAGAAGCAAAAATATTTTTTTTCTTTCGCTCGCGCATATATCGCCAAGTTAGCGTTATTGGCAACAACACACAATATATACATTAAAAATATTGATAAATATTAGTTCTCTTTGATTATTTATTTATTTTTGATGTATTATGAAAAGGACGTTGTTGATAAGAAAAGAACACAATTGTTTTGAAAAAGTTACCAGCGGAAATATTTCGTTTCACGTCGGTAGTATCATTTTTGGCGACTTTATCTCTTGGTCGGTGAAACGGAAAAGTACCCAAACGTAGTCTATATTAATAATGTTTGATTCGCGGAGCGCCATCGTCTTGATATTAAAAGAAAGAAAGAAGAAAAACGAACGTTGCTTCCTCTGACTGTTTTTAAGCAGACATTAACTATACTAACGATATTATTATAAACTTTTTAACCCTTTCTCAACGGGTAAGTCTTATATGCACCATTCTCAAACCCCCTTATCAGGCTGTAGGCTGTTCAATGCACTTTTCCATGGAAACGGTCAATCCTGTGGAAAAAGCTCGAAACGCGATCCACCAGTGCATTTCCCTGCTGCCAGTGACATTTCGGGTGGATGCATGTGTGACATACTCGTCTCTACAGTGTTTTCACGTTGATCAGTATGTTGTCGAGAAAAGTTTAACGATGGATTTTGTTAAGAAAGTAGTTCAAATATTAATGCAGTTTGTTCCATGATTGGCTTTGATCTAACCTTTGATCGTTTGGCATTAGAAACAACAAAATAAAATGTTTCATAGTGTAAATGTTGTGTGTAATACTTCTTACAGTCTTGAATTTTTGATTCTCACAAATATTTGACTCAATTTATATTTTTACTAATACAAATTATTCAGGAATTTAACCATTAAAATAATAGAGCACTCTTGAATGAAAGAGCTATTTTTAAGTGTATACATATTTTAGAGAGGCTTTTCATTTTTCCTGATTCACAGAATAAAAAAGCACACAAACATTAATTTAAAGAAAATATAAACCTAAGCGTTTACTTCCGCTCTTTTATTTGACAAATTAAGCAAGTGAAAAGAAAGGCTAATTTGAAGGTGTCCAAAATGTTAAAATATGAGTCCTTGGAGAGAAAGGCGTGTCATTTCGTGTCTAGACTGCTGTTTTAAATGACTCAACTACGCAAAAGGAAATTCTAAAAAAAAGATTAACTGACTTCCGTAAATTGAAGTACTCAGATTTAAAGGACATTTATTAACATTTAGATCATATTTCTTGTTTCATGGTATGTGGAGAGATTTTAATAAAGCTTAATTTAAATTCTTAATGAAATTAATAAATTTAATTTTAATTTTTAATAAAGACGTAATTAAAATTAATTATGCTTTTTTTCGCAACAGTTTTGTTATAACGTTTTAATAAGAGTAGAATGTCTTAAAGAGTGAGTGAGTTTACTAAAAAAATACACTTAAAAAGAGTAACAAAGAGTTATGCTGCTTTTTTGTAAGGATTTGATAATAAAGTATAAATTCGAGTAATATCATAAAGAGTAGGTTAAGTTTAGTAAATAATACACAATTAATAACAAGTAAAACAGGGTCCTTAATAATATATCATATGTGATTGAGGTAGTTTCAGAATAAGATATGTCATGCACATAATAAGATAATAATGAAGTATAGGGCAAAATAACAAAACTTCTGAGCTCTGTGGCAGCGGTCTTTAAACTTTCGATCGCTGCGCCTCCACCCTGTATTTATCAGCTTGACATTGCGGACCCCCAAAACTTTGAGCACCTCTCCCTGACTTCATGATTTGAAAGATCCTCAATAATACTAAAGTTGCCTCTGCTACTTATATGGACTTTTTTTAACACTTATTTTTTATATTTAAGAGAAAAGTAAACATCTAATTAAAAATATTACAAAATATTAATTTCAAATGAATAATGTATTTAACTGCATTAATAAAAAAATAATGAAAAGGAATTTATTTTTCCTTAATGCACCTGGTTCTTAGTAGATTACTTTCGAAGTGATCACTTATCCATCCTCATAAAATTTAGCTAAGGACAGCATATAGTCATCAACCGGGATACATTTTGGAACTTTAAAAAGGTTAATTGGGATTCATTTAGGGAAGTTGTTGACACCTGCCTGACCTCAGAACCTATGACTCATGATATAACTCACAGCTGGACAATCTTAAAAAAAACTGTTCTTGACAAGGTAGATCGTACATCCCAAAGGGCAATATTAAACATTATGTTCCTTATTTTGCTCACAATACTTCCACCCTTTCTTCTATTCTAGAGAAGAGAAAACGCCTTTTAGAGACTAGTAGTGGTATGGACAACAACATAAGATCCGAGATAAAAAAATCAATGCAGAGTTAAAGTTAGCCTATGCTCACCTGAAAAGAGAAAGAAAGAGAGATATGTGTAGTAAAATTGACTTAACGTCTTCCGACTCAAAACTTTGGAAATTAGTAAAGCACATCAACAAGGAACAGGAACAGTTCGAAACCTGTAACTCAGTTAGAGATGTAGCCGGACAGGTCTATCCAGATGATAAATCAGCGGCTAATGGCCTTGCTGCACATTATCAATCTTCAAGTAGGTTTAACTTTTTCTCTGTGAATAGATCCATATTTAAAAGAGCCAGATATGTTATCGATGGCTGTCGTAGTTCTGACTGCGAAGAGATCCAATGTTTGCCAAACTACAATTCCTCATAGGAGTTTCTTTTCCCCTGGTCCTCTTGGATCTGCAAAACATCCCCTGGACCTGATGGTCTCCACAGCCAAATGCTTGAAAATCTTGGCATCAGAGGGTAGCAAAGGCTAATGGACATCATCAATCTTTCTTGGAAAATAGGTTGGCTACCTCCGGAATGAAAAGAGCCACGGTTATTCCTATAAAAAAACCAGGTAAGAAGACTTGCTCTACTGAAGTCTTAAGACATATTGCTCTTACTTGTATCTCATGTAATACCATGCGAGCAATACGGCTTTAGTAGAGGTCACACTACAACAGACCAAAGCTGTATTTTTATCAAACAATTACGGACGCCATAATTTTAAACCAACTCATCATACTGTGGTTGCTCTTTTAGACGTCACGAAGGCTTTTGATAGAGTTTCGAAACATAAATTGATTTTAAAACTACACGATTCCTTCAACATCCGAGGAAAAACCTTATAATGGATCTCAGACTTCTTACAGAGAACATCCATCAAAGTAAAACTTAACGAAACCTTTTCGGACACATTCGAGGTCCCCCAAGGCCTTCCTCGAGGTACTTTTCTTAGAAATACCTTTTCATCTATGTATTTGGCTCGTACAGAGAAAGTGCCTTCTTCTGGGTTAAGAATCGGAATGTTTGCAGACGACATTGTGTGACGGATCTATCCACATCCTACCTCTAATCCTCTTGGGAAGTCTTTAGGCTATCAATTTGAAATTAATCACAACCAACCTTTGAAGAAGCAGCCGTGACATGCAGAATAGGTCGGATATATATAGTCTAGGTTTTCAAGCTGGTTAGATAGACAGATAAAGATATATGGAGATTAAGATATAAAGAATCTGACTAAGAGGAGAGATAGCTACCAATCAGGTATTATTCTATATTTCGTACGTTTCAGAGATTAGATAGTTGAAGGTATTAGAGGGACGATTGTTTACCATAGTTAAATTATAACTCAGATATTCAGAGAAGAGGATTGATCCTAAAAAAGGAGGGTTGATATATAAAAAGTCATCTCAGAATTCAGGTCTCTCGTTGTTTAATCTCCTTTTGCTTTTATTAGGAACCTCTCTTCTAGTCTGAATTATTAGAATTTTGTCTGTTGATAATTTTTTTGATAAATGGGTTGGATAAATATGGCTAGTTATCCATACCTCTAGGCGAGGCTGAGAGAAGACCGTGCCCCTTATAATTGTTCTATGGAGCTCTAGTATTGCTTATCCTGATTTATAATTAAAACTCAATAATTCTCTGACTGCCTTATCGAACTTTTCAGCAGATCTAACACTTCATTTTAACCCTTCTAAATCAATTGCCACCTTTTTAACCACAGACAAGCATCAATATAATTACCAGCCCAAACTGAGACTAAATAATCAGGATCTTACCTATGGAAAGCATCCTGAATATTTGGGGATTATTTTAGACCCTGAATTTAGAAGTCTCAAACATATTTAACATCTAGTTTTGAAAAGTAGGAAATGCCTCAACATCTTAAAATACATCGCTGGTAAGAATTGCGAAGCTGATCGGTTACGCTTAGGCTTACTTATTTGGCGCTTATTCGCCCGATTCTTGAATACGGATTTCCAATTTACTGTTGTGCTTATATATATATATATATATATCACTGTTCTGAAGAAATTAGAGCAAGTCCAACTGAGTGCTGTCCGTATCACCAATGGTCTGAAGCACAGTTGTTCTTCAAACATTGTTACTTTTGAGGCAGACATACAACCTCTTCTATTTCGTAGACAGACTGGATTGGTCAAATACTTTAACAAACTTTCTAGTTTTGGTCATTAAAACCAAACATCTACGTACTTGAGTAACTGGGTAAATAGGCAAAGACAGCCCCTTCAGGCAAGTTGAGTCCCAGAACTTTCTTACTGGGGAAGTATAGCCTTCATTTCTACAATGTAGCTTGATTTCTTCGTAGGGACTCACCAGGGTCATTTTTCACTTCAACATAAGTATACCCGCCATTAAGGAAAGTTTTATCTTTATCCATCTTAGACATTTAGCATTGGAGATCATTAATAATATCCCCAATGATGCAATCAACATTTACACTGATAGTAGAAGAATATCTAACCAGACCGGTAGTGGTATTTATATCAATACGCCCCAGAAAAAATATTTTCAGAAAAAAACGCAATCCAGATTTCTACTTAGTTTTCAGATGTGAACTAATAACCATTGACTTGGGACTTGAGGCCATTCTATCTTAAAAGAAATATTATAATTTTTGAATTTTCTCCAATACCCGTAGTTCACTTCAACACTTTTACAAATGGTTTTCTGTTGGCGACAATGCCAGTGTCTCCATCAAACACAAACTGAATCATATATCGCTGCAGCATGATATTCATTTTCAGTGGATCCCATCTCACGTCAAACTTTACGGCAATGAAATGGCAGACAAGCTAGCAAAGAAGGTCTGTAATCTTCCAACTTCCTCCACATCCACCCTTACCTACCTGGAATAATACTCATTAAAAATAACTCAATACTTCGTGGAATGTAAGGTGCATCCCACTCATCCTTGGTATGCGCGTAATAGACCTGGTCTGCCCCTAGCCCTCAAGTGTGACAGATGATCACTCTCTCGTCTTGCTAGTGGTCACATCAGGTGCCTCTCATTGTCAGAGAACAAAAAGATCTCCATCTGTACAAATTCGCCAGGCTTCCCTCGAAAACATAATGTTTTGCTTGTATCTCACAAGCAAATATATCTACATTGATCCCCTTCTTGTGTTGGACTTTTTGAGAGTCAACGACTTAATTGATCCTGTATGACTTCGTCAGACCCTGGAGGTTTAGCAACGAAAACAAAAGCAACACGATTCAAAGGATTTTTCTGACCTTGTTCTTGTACTTTTAGCAAATGTGCTTTTGCTGCTATCTAATGTGTTGCACATAATGAATAACCTAAATTTAAGAATTTAATTTAAATTTAAAATATTAAAATTTCACTTATATTTTAATATTCCACCACAATCTATATTGGATCACCATTAATTGTAAAATGATTTATTTCCCTTCTCAATTATTCTTATTTCAGCGTTGACAATTTTTTCTTTCGTTATATATGATAAATTTATGGAAATCTGTTGAAACTATATGCGAATTGTATGTTTTTCATTAACTACTTTTCTTTTTAAAATCAAATTGCATTTACAACTTGATATAATTTTTATCAGTGTTTCTCAAACTGTGGGGCGCGCCCCCTAGGGGGTGTGATAACTCTACGAAGAGGGCACGAACATATTGAAAAGTCGAAAACAAAATGATATTTAAGAAAATTTTTAATTTATGGAAGGAAAACAAACAAAATACGTTCTTACATAATAAAAGATAAAATACACATTTACATTGATATAATACATTTATAAATGTATCAGAACTGTACAATCTGTTTTATAATTAATTTAGCATCCCTAAGTTAAGAACAAGTTTAATAATTACCAGTGATCTCATGCGCTTGCCATATATAATATTATAACCAAAAATTAACATTTATCTGGATAATTTCCACGATTTGCAATTAATCCATTAACTGCCGATTTAAAGTTACGTGATTCGCTCCCCAAGACCACAGTTTTCCACGTCGGTGCGCGTATAGGATGCATTGGGGGGGGGGAATTAATAAATAAGCAAAACCTATGAACATATATATTTTCAAGGTCCTTTTATTGCATTCCAAAGCCTTCGGAATTATTTTATGGACAACAGAGCACAGAAAATGTCGTACTTTGGAAAGACGTATAGATACGTCCTGGGCAATTCTCACTTTGGTTTAGCGAAACGTTTATATACGTCAGTGACGCTTAAGATGTTAAAGTCTTATTGTAGCTTTTGCGTCAGTGTATAGTATTTTTGAATTCAATACATTGTTATTGTATGGGAAGGGTGGTGCGAGGAAAACTGTGATGGAATATTGGGTCACAAATAGTAAGTTTAAGAAGCACTGATTTAAATTAAATATTTAGTCTGTTTTCAAAACGTCAAAATTAAAGGTAGAATTAGTTCTAGCTTACGCATTTTAGAGTAAAACTTCAAAATTATAGAGCAAATTCTTAAATGTTTCCGTTTTACATTGAATTAAATTGCCGGAATTTAATGATAAGTCGGGGAAACACGCAGGATTTGCGTGCCTTATGCAACATTATTTAATTAGTTAGAAATGCCATGCATATAATTAAAGCGTTATTACATGCCTTGTCTTTCAATGTCCTTCCATGCACCTATGTTAAGAAATCCTTTACATAAATGCATACCAAGTTATTTTTACAAGATTTGGAGAAAAATATAATTGTTTTTCCAAATATAATGTTTACAAGCATAGTGATAATTTGCAGTTATTTCGTTTTTTTTATTATTGATAAGGTATAATTTAGAAGCAGCTCTTTATTCGGTCTAACAATAAAATAAACAAACTTTTCGGAATATTTTCGTATTTTGAATTACTCAGCAAATAATAATTTCTAGTAAACTTTTCAGATATGTGCTGCCGTAGCTTTTAGATTACTGAACCAATTTGCTTAATCCACAAGCTTATTAATTTGTGAAAATGTTATTAAATCAGAAACATTACTTATATATTTCACTATTAAGAAATGCAGGTTAATATTTCATACCAATGAATTCCAGAAATATTACTAAACTGTGTTAGACATGTGTTGAAAAAAATTCAAGTTCTCAAGTTGCTAAATCTAATTTTGCGTAAAAGAAAAAATAAACTATCGCAGACAAACTACCTTAACATCAAAATAGTAAATAATGATTTGCAATATAATTAAAAAGTTAAATTCAAGAAATATTATATACCAATGCATTGAATTCTGTAAAATAAAGCGTTGAATAGCATCAAAATATAGTTTCATTGAAAAAATGTCTTGTAAACAATTTAGAATATAAATGGGGAAAATATAGTAATTATCATTTCTGTTAATTAATATTAATTAGTGTTACTCGGTAAGCCAGCAGGTAAGGCCCACATCTGACAAACGTGGATTCCACTTTTTCCTCTAAACTCTACAGAAGCCGTTTTCTTTTGTTTGTGGTGTGTAAGTTTTATTTCTAGAGTTATTTGGATTTCTGGTATAGAGTTTGAGATATTCTTGGTGGGTGGGTCCTAATCGCAAACTCGTAGAGAGTGTTGTTTCTGTCTTATGTGGACAGTGGCGTAATGGCGAATATTAGGGCCCCCATCTCGCAAAGTCAGATTTCGAGCCCCAAGCCGGATCTTACAAAGGTAGGCACATGGCGTCAGTCAGCCTTGGGGCTCCCTATAATACTGGTCACCCCCGCGATGCGAAGGTTGCGAGGGCGTACGTTACGCCAATGTATGTGGATGGGACTTCTGGTGTAGGGTTCCAGATATTTTTAGTGGGCGCAGTAGCTGAGCGGTTATGGTCACACACTCGTGGATGGCAGCACTTTTGACGTATTACCCGTTTTTGTGATATGGAATTATGTTTTCTCTTAGGGCAGTAGTGCAAAGAGTTGAAAATTGAGCAACTTTGATACATGAGACAACTATTGCACTGTTGGTGTGGAAGTTTTTCTTTTAGGAAATAACTTGCTTAGTTAAATTTCTTGAATGTTCTTCTACTTGCTACACTTTCAATATAATTTCGAGTCAGGGGAATAGACTGGTTGTAACAATTATATTTAGACTCTGGATTGCGAACTGTGAAAAAAGAATGCTAAACATAATCACATGTAGACTACTCAAATGTCTTACAGGATGTTTGTGAATCACTAATTTTTGACTCTTAATAATTTCAGAAATCTGAATATATGGCCATATTTTGCAATTAATATATTATTAATAAATTCTCATTTGAATATTAAAAACAACTGAAGTTCTTCATTCTATATTACTTTTAGATTTGAGTTATAACCTGATCTGAAGAAACACCGTGAAGTCTTAATACCAAGTGACTGGCAGAAAAATAATCCCTCTTATCATCTGTCTAAAGTGAAGCAAGGGGCAAAAGAAATGCATATCTCCCGTTCCGCGTATGGACACAAATTTCTTCTTTATTGGACGCCACTAAGGTGAAAAAGAAGAGTCGTCAAAACCTATGTTTTAGTGAAAAATAGGGCTTCAGTAGCCTAGTGATCATGGTCACGAACTCGTGACTGACGTGTCATGAGTTCGAACTCTAATGCCACTGAGGGCCTATCATACAGAGTGGATTGTTGGAAAGGGTTGGTTCTAGCTCATGCATTGTCCTCGCCATTTTATCGTGGTTTAGATCTACGAGGGCCGTCAACAAAATATTTTGTGTATTTCACAATGCGATCTTAATAAACACCTAGCTAGCAAAAAAAAATATGCATCCCAGAGCGAATTAAGTCAAATTATCAAGTTATCAAATTATTAAACCTGAAAATCATAATTTGTTTTTTAGCATAATGTATATAGTGAAATGTGTTTAAATAATAAATAGGCGTATCAGTAAGCAAATTTCCCATGCATTCATCTGTGAACCAGATATTTGGTGGAGGATTGGAGAAAAAGTAAAGGTTGTTATAAATTATCTGTAAAATGAATAGATGGCGCTGCAAGTCACCTGAGTTTTGAGCTTGTAGATTCAATTATGTAATGTTCTTTGTGCTGTGCACATGTCTTCTGTGTAGTCTAAGAAAATAAATCAAAATGTATAAATGATGGACTGAATTTATGGAATACCGTAAAAATATGACGGATATGATCGTCTACCTGAGTAAGGGAATTAAAGATTTAGGAATTATATAAAAAAAGATCACTAAATATCCAGAGGAAGGTTTTTGCGTTTATTAAACACAAAAAATACGAAGTGGAGAAGAAATATCATTCGGCAATTACAAGGTTACAATTTCTATGTTTTCCTATAGGGCAAGGGCTGACAACCTATAACATGGCGTCACATGTGCCAAGTGGTAGAATTCTCATTGGCACTCTGCACTTCTCTGCAAATTTGTTAGCCTTTGAGTGGATGGAATTAGGTATTTGACAAACATCTTCAGAATTATAAACATTTACAGAATTACGAAAACAATTTGGAAGATAAATCTAAAAATCAATTTAGTGTTTTGAAAATTGTTGAATGTCATTGCTGTAGAGATTAAATTTTTGATGAGAGAAAAATGCATGTGTATTCTGATTTCCGCATTTGATTCTACATGTTTATAAGTAAAAAAAAAAATTTCCTAAAAATGGAAAATATTTCGCGTCCGCAAAGAAATTGTTTAACAACCGAATGCTCAAAATCGCGTTAAATTAAAAGTCACAAATTATACTCTTGAGTTTGCTATATGAAAGTAGAATGGTGCAGACACTAGGTTCGTATTAAAATTTTTATTAAACTATAATGAAAAGAAACTACTTTGATATTTTATATTGTATAGTTTTAAAAAATATGCATAAAAATACATAATATATGCACAACTTTAATTTTTTCTTTATATTTTGAAGAAATACCTTTAAATAACTCAAAATTAATATATAATAAAACTATAAATCTATATTATTGATTTTATTCTCTAACTCTGCCTGCATTATCGCGGGAATCGAACTGTTTCAAAAATGTCCTTCTGTGTGGCACGCTGAATCATATTCGCAGATTGGTTTGGCATGCGACAGCTAAATAGTTGTGGACCAATGCTGTAGAAAATAAACCTTGTAGAGGTTATTTAAAAACGAAGGGCACAGATGAAGTCAGTACTTTTGTTTTCCTGATTTGTACGCCTTCCAAGTTAATTATTTTTATATATGTAAAAGGCTCTTCGACGATTCCGTGTACTTTTTCCACCAATCCTTGTGCACGTCAACAAAGTAATAAATTTTTCTCCAGAAATCACAAAGTCTATCAAAACAGTTTCCTATCAAATCCTTTCGTGATGAAGGTTAAGCTATTGGATACATGTATTCCAAAATTATTTAAGCTTCTTTGTCTGTCTTTTTGTCTTCATTCGTCTCTCTGAACGAAGATAGATTGCGCATTTCTGATTTAGGGAGGAAACCTCCACGACCTCGAGATTGATTGATGAGTCTCCGGGTAATACGGGGAAATGAATTCCGATTCGAATATTCTAAGTATTTTCAGAGATCAAAAGTAAGTTATGATACAAAATTCTTTATTCATATTTTTGTATACCTACATGTGTGTAACATATATGTTATTTGTTCGAGTTACTAGACATGTTGTATTTGGTAAGTTAGAGATGAAAAGTAGTTGTCTTTTTTATTTCTTCTAAAAATGTCCATGAAGAAGTATATAACAAATACTGATAAAATACATGTAAAATATATAAATTGCATATGACATCATAAATTCAAAAATAATGATTCTGAATGTGCTTTGATACATTCTTTTGTTATTAATATTTACATACATTTCAACTAAGTAACTTCGGTTAAATAGTTGACACTGTGTGACGCATCTATACGCGATTCTACTAATATCTTCTTTTCTCTTTAAAACAAAATATTTATTTCAACCAACTTTCATCGAGAAACCAAACGTGATTTATGTAAATGAGGAATATTATATAAATTCGGTTTTCGCGAGTTGAAGGGAGTGAAGTAAGAGGTTAAGTGAAGTAAAGTGAAGGAGAGGAAGAGAGCAAGTGATTTGTTGACACGTAGTGTTGACGAGCTGAAGTTGATGTGTTAGATGTGCGCAAATAGGAGTTTAACAGAAGTTGAGAATTAGTGGTTAGTGAAGATTGAAAAGTAGTGGAATTAAAGATTACAGAGCGTGGAGCCATCGTCATTTGAACAAGCCGAAGAAAGTCCTTGAAGTTTCCCGTGAAGGATCCGATGCATTAAAGATTCAGGTACTGTACACTTTATTAAGTAGAAGCTGATTATTAGTGTGCGATGTAGTTGTAATTGAGCGTATTTAAGCTATCTTAGATTCAGTTGAGGGTCTGTAATATTATCCCTGTATTAGAATATCTCACCTCTGTACTCTACCATCGTTTATATACCTTAATTAGAATTGTGTTGTGTCTGTTTCATATTCGTTAATAAGAATTAATAAATCAAGTTAGATTGCAAATAATGTCTGGGGATTATTTAGTTCCTCATACACATCTATAGCCGGGTTTACAGATAGACAAGAGGGTTCGGATGTAAGGGGTAAACAGAGGTTACTACAACTGTAAATATTAACTTTAGAAGGTAATTGATAGATTTTCGTTCAACAAATGACATCTTAATTTTTATCTCTTCTTATTGAATTGAAATTGACTTTTCTTATGATTTTGTATGCAATATTATTCATAATTTCGTTACAAATTAGATTATGAATTGTATAAGTTAAGAAAATATATATAAGATACGGGTACTACTTTTGAATGATATTAAGCTTTATGGAACATACTCATGGTTGACTTCTTACGTATTTCATTTACACTAGATTTTTGAAGCCCTTTTTTGAATCTTCTAGTGATGTATTCAATCAAAATTAAAAACTTAGGAAAAAAATAAATGAACATGGGAACCAAGGGGCCATGGTCGCTTAATCGGGATCAACACTTTTTCTGTCAAATCGTGAGTTCAAGTTGTGGTAACCTCTGGTTACTCCTTACATCCGAACCCTCTTGTCTACCTGTAAACCCGGCTAGGTGTGTAGGAGGAATAGAATAATCTACAGACATGTTTTCAATCTAATTTATTAATGCTTATTATAGATCAGACACAATATGAATCTAATTAAGGTACATGAACTATGGTAGAGTGCAGAGGTGAGATACTCTATTACAGACCCTCAACTGAATCTAAGACAGCTGAAATGCGCTCAATTACAACTACGTCGCACACTAATAATTAGCTTCTATTTAATTAAGAACACAGTACCTGTACCTTTAATGTAGCGGATCCTACACTGTAACTTGCAGGCATTATCTTTGGCTTGTTCTATGTCGTAGGTTCCACGCTCTGGAATCCTTTTACTAATTCTCGAACTTCAAGAGCACTCCTATTTGCACACATCTAACGTATCCACTTCAGCTTGTCAACAACAACGTGTCAACATATCATCTGCTCCCTTCCTTTCCTTCACTTTACTTGACTTAACCTCTTACTTCACACTCTTTCAACTCGCGAAAACCGAATTTATATAATATTCCTCATTTACATAAATCACGTTTGGTTTCTCTATGAAAGTTGGTTGAAATAAATATTTTGTTTTAAAGAGAAAAGAAGATATTAGTAGATCCGCGTATAGAACCGTCACAAAGTCCTTGTTCACTCAAAGATCCATCTCGCATATGGACTAATACTAATTAAAAGGTTCTAGAGTCTTTAGGTTGGTGTAATATGAAAGTAGGGAGATTGATATTCTAGTTAAGATGCGTTCCTTGTCACTTGACTGAGGATTAAGATTATTAGGTCTGCTGAAAAAAGGTTCAAAACGCAGATTTAATCAACTTTGGGTCAATCAACCAAGAGTGAAATTAATTTTACTGTACAGTAAAAAAACAATCTAAGTTATCCTACAAAAATTGATTTACATTGTGGGAAAATCAGTGGAAAGAAAAAATACGGCAAAGAATAATCATCCGAGAAAAAATTCTTACGCTTACTTAACTATTCTTAAAATATGATACTAAAGTCATTCATTTGTAACAAATATAAGTAAAATTCATAATTCTAAGTAATAATTGATGCGTAAAGAAATAATTGTAGTAGGATAAAAATACGGAATTTTAACCTTTTTTTTAAAAAAAAATGGATTTAAAAAATACGTAATACTGTAAGTATAGTGTGGGTTTTCAGGCATTAACAATTTTTTTTTTTACTTTTGAAAAAAAAATTCTATGTAATACAAAAAATGGTGGAGGTGTACTAAATATGTGTTTTGTTCTTAAAAATTCTAATTAAAATGCGTAAGTAATGGACTGGATAAGTTTCATGGGTAAGTGAAGTTTAATTAAACTGTGCGGGTGAAGACACTCTTTTCATTTTTCCCGAAGCCGTTTTTGTGGATAAAATCAGACATGATTTATTTGAATGAAAAACCAAAATTATTTTTTGAAGAGAAATAAATAAAAAGCTTTTTAAATATACTTTTTATGTACATTTTTTGGTTATTTCTAAAATGTTTTTTGTATGGAGCTGTTAACACATTAGCTGACACTGGCGCTTCAGCATGGTGCTACCTGCTGTGCCGACGCCGTTCTCGGACGACGATCGACTATAATAATAAGTTTTACGCTTTATTTTTAATGCGGCTTTTGAGGTTGAACGAAGATGTTTTTGAGGCATGTTAGTGAAGCATTATTTTTATATTTTATGTGCTTTGCATTCAATTTTTGTGTTTGAATTTTTTTATAACCGTTTTAAAAAATAGCGGACTTTATAAGTTTTGCAGGACCTTTACAGCCTAAGAAAAGGAAAGTAAATAAAAAATTAACTGAAGCCAAAACATTAGAAATACTTCTGATTTTGAGGTTTTTCCATATTTCCAGTTTTACTACTAAAACATGAGGAATGTTTTTAATCATTAAAACACTATTTTGTAATTCGGCTTCTGAGGATGAACGTATCAATTTTACTGGCAGCGAATGTGTTAAGAAATCTGCCAGAATTTTATATAAAAAATGAAGGCTTAGTTTTCTAAAGTATTTTGCGAAGTAAATTTGCATAAGGAATGAAAGTATTTAGTTGAGAAAAAATTGTAGTGAAGAGTAGAAAAAAAAATGCTAATTTTTCCCCTCATATATCAGAATTAAAATTACATTTGGTCATTTTTTTCCTTACAAACAATTCATTTGATCACATAAGCATAAATTTCTTTATAAATTCATTCAAACAGTTTAAGTTAGAGTTTAGAATAGTTAATTAAAGAGCTTAATTGACCTGATCTTTCTAGACAATTAGGTACGAATTAATGAAATTAACTGTCTTTTATCCCTTGATGGTAGTGTTGTGTTTTTTAATGTTTTTGTATATGCTCTTATGATGCAATCACTTTGGAGTTTAACACTAATAGATATTCCATACTAGTCACAATTCCACGATTCAAATTTACAAAGACCATCTCCAATAGATATTGCGTAATTCTAGTGAAGTCGAATGAAACAATTTACTTCAGAAAACTGCTATTTTAACATCATCATATAAATGAAATTGTCAGATGGATCTAACTTTAGATTGTCGGGCAGTGTCATTTTGACACCAAGGCATCTTCTATCTGTAAATATTGATGGATTCTTATTTATTTTGACTTTTATTCAATTTATAGGAAGAATTCACCTTAGACAATACGGAGAATCAGTTTCATTTTAAATTAGTTTATACGGGGTGTCAGTTGGACATTTCGTTCTTCTGTACGATTATTCTATTGTGTTGTTTGTTCAAGAATAATACTCTTTCACACGTGTCAACTTGCACCGCACATAATAATATCACCGACAGGGGCGAGTTTTGAACAGAAATCGCTCAGGTCTCTCTTTTCACTTAGTCATACTTTTGTGCCACTCTCTCAAATACTCGAAAACAACGTTCTCCACTTCCCATTAGTTTATACAACTGTAGAGATGGGGTTCCTATATAATCCAGTAACAGCCTTCGGACTGAAGTGATCATTTTGGTGTAGTGGTATGTTACGTGCTTACGGAACAAAAATGTACTGAGTTATATCCTTCTCATTTGTGACCTTAATGCTGAAATAAGAAAAACGCAACCATCGCGCAGCTGTCGTGGCTCCATCTATCCACCGCAAGAGCAATCAAAAGCCGTCAGACCCACTTGACGCAGCAACCAAAGGCCGTCAGATCCTTTTGACGCAACAGAAACAACTAACACGCTTGCCATATGTATAACAACTAAATCGTTCATTCGTCTACCCACCGATCACTGGTGGGATGTGTGCAGCGGTGGTTCCTATATAAGCCAGTAATCGTCTCCGGACTGAAGTGATCATTTTGGTCTAGTGGTATGTTACGTGCTTAGGAATCAGAAGGTACCGAGTTCTATCCTCCTCACAACCAAAATAATATTGTGGAAGCTGTGCTTTTCACACGCGACTACTTGTGTATTGAAAATGGGAAAAGGTTTTTTTTTTTTTATTTTCACTGCTTGTTTGGTCAAAATCATTGTACCGACGGTTTCAAAACTTCCTTTTTAGTGAACTTCGTGTCTACTTGTAAAAAGTGTTCGTATATCTTCCCTCTTGAGGAGGGATGGCCAAAAACGAGTTCACTGGTCCCGATTTAAACTTATTCTGGGCCCTGGGCGCAGACAATCTACAGACCCCTAGGCACAGGAGGATCGAAATTTATAACCAGAAAATCTGGTTAAGTTCAGCTTATCCGGTCCCCTAGACCCTGATTTCCTACCCCAAATACCCAATGGATAAACGGCACTGGTACAGAGTTACCTCCTGTGAAACCTGCCTAAAGGAGTCTTGGTCATAATTGGTTTTATTTTATTCTTATCAGCATATGTGCTTGAAATTTTGTTCTCACAAAAATAGTGCACGCATGGTTAATAGTGAATTATGATTAGTTAAATATTTTGTAATGTTACTTTCCTTTCTTTAACTTTCTGAGAAAAAAAATTCAAACGTTTGTCAAGAGAAGTTTACTGTGGAAGAATAATCGTACTTTTAAGAGAATTGTTCATATAAGGATTACTAAGGTTCAATATATTTTTTTTTGTTTTATTTGGATCGGAAAGCGATGATTATATTGAAATTGATTATTCTCAAAATCAGAATGATTTTATGATTTGCTATAGCTTTGAGAAAAAAGAGGTCTAACTAGTTATACTAAGAAAGATGTTAATAATGGCAGTGTTTTAAATGTTTTTTTTTTTTCATTTTATACACTGAGTAGCTTTTGAGCATACTAATGCTCAAAACTATAATATCACCGAACATTTAAAAATGATCTCCTTTTGCTTATATTTCGATTTTGTATGTGCAGGGAATTTCAGGAGCTAGAAATAAGGCATAGTTTGGTGTTCAGTTTTTATGACACAAAAAAATATTGTATAGATATTGTTCATAATGCCTCAGAAGTTTGAAGTAAAAAAAAAACATGGAAATGAGACAAATAAAATATGTTTTTCTAAAGAATTGAATGTGGCAAGTGGAAAATATTTTAACTATAAGTGGTTTGCTTGTAAATATTGTAAGCAGATGCATCATTTGGTCATATTTTCAAATCAACTTACAAAATTATACTTATTTTACTATATAATATGTTTTGGTGTGCGATATACATATATCTTCAAAAAATATTAAAATGCACAATTTATATAAAATGATGACACACACATAAAATCATAACACCTGACATAAAATACACATAAAATCCTTAACACCTGTCATAATTCTCATAAAATCGATCTGTCTTGAAATAACACCTGACTGGCGTTTTAAGGGTTAATGTAATATCCGACTTTCTCGTGCGAAATGCGAAGAATTAGGAAACTTGTGATCTGCTAGTTGTGTGTGTGTGATTTCGAGATTTTAACAAAATAAAATATAACTATTAATTAGATCATAATTTTTTGTGGGTAATATACCAATTTTTTAATGAAATTTTAGCTTTGTTTTTATTAATATCCAGAGGTCGTTGCTATTTAAATATAAATATAATAATAAATATTTCACACACACACAGTTAAAGAAATATTTTGTTATTTCAATAATTAACAGCTAGGTTGATCATCAATGCTTTTATAAATTACTCTATGTAATTATATATGTTAGCGTAAAAGTGTGAAATCCGTTATTTCATAGAATAACTAGGTATTTCATGAAATAACTAGGCAAGTCAGTAAAAGTATATAAAATTATTGAATTCTGCTATTTAACTAGGTATTCTAAAGAATAACGGTTTTTGATCGTTAAAGTGTGAAATACGGTACTCGAAAGGGCTTTGAACCGGTTCTAGCTGCATTAGGAAGGATTTTTCCGATTAAGAACTAGAGATGGCCGAACAAAAAAATTGTACTCAAGATATCAGTGCAGTATATATCAGCGAGAATTAATTTCCATTGAAGAAGTTCCTAATATTGATACAACGCTTCGATCTGTTGTAACAGCCCAGAGTTGCTGTACTGAACAAGGATTTAAAGAGTGCTCGAGTAAAAAAAATGTGTTATGTGATAAAAAGTGGGTTTGTTTCAAAAATAATAAGCAGTCGAATCAAAGTGTCATCACTTGCTCTAATTAATTATGAAAAGTAAAATATATAAAGGTATTTCATAAAATTTAAATTAATATTCCCTTAAATATTTGTTTAAAAAAGTTTACACAATGTTTTTATGAAGCAGCAGTTTTTCTTCCCAGCATGTATTTTTGTAGATAATATTTAAATATAATCTATTTTTGCAACATATTCTTTTTCCCCTTTCTTTTGAACCAACTCTCGGATCCGGCTAGAGGTGAAGGAGGAAGTGAAGGACGACTCGACATAATAATTTTATCTTTTTATTCAGCACACTAATTATCACAGACACAATTCAATTAATCAAGTAAGATGAGATGTTCCCAGAAAGAGCAGGGATATTTTGCTACGAGAGGCGTGAATTCTGAGAAAACTTCTAATCAATTGATCCACCTTTTATGGGTCAATCCACTACTCTAATATTTGATTTACAATGTAGCTATGTGACCAATCGTCAATTAAGTATCTTTAACAATTTAAAGCCCGAAACGCACTATCAATATAACTAATACTTAATCGGTAGATATCTTTCCTTACCGACAGCTTCTCTGGTATTTTAATCTCCAGGCAACTCCGTCTATTCATCTATTCCCCTCTATCCAACTCACTAGCTAGCAAACCTATACTATATATAACTGACCTAATCTGCTTATCATGGTTTCTTCCTCCAAAAGGATTGGTTGCGATTGATAGCCCAAAGATTTCCCAAGAGGGTTAGTAGAAGGATGCGTATAGATCCGTCACAACTGACTTGTCTAGTTATTTCATGAAATACCTAGTTATTCAATGAAATAACTGAATTATACACTTTAATGGTAACATACATATTGCATAGTTTAAAAAAATATAGTATTGTGACGAATTAAAATTTTTTGCTATTTCTTGGTAGTTATTTGAATATATATAATTAGACATTTTTACTAAGATTGACTTTCTCTGAGCTCCAAGATAATTTTCCTCAATAACATTAATTATAAGCAATATGCTCCTTATATATTTCAAATCTTTTAAAGCTTTTCTAAGAAAAAAAAACAGTATTAAAAAGAGAACATTATCATTTTTCTTCTGCGATTTTCTAATACTCTTTGTTGTGTTCCATAGTATATCTTTAAACGGTGAAGTTAATTGTTTGGAAGAAAGGATTTCAAGTAGAAAGAAAATGTAGGAAGTTTTTTCACTGAAATGTGGAAGAGAACTATGAAAACAGAATTCTTTTATAACAAAAAGAAATCCGAAAAGAATTAAAAACTTCTCTATAATGTTAGATGGAAGATGAAGAAAGTACAAAGCATTAAAAAGTACAGTTTAGTATACAATACCTCAGAATTCTATCTGAAAATCAATCAATATTTTAGGTATAATGATTTTGTGCAAAATAGCACCCGTTTATTCTTTAAGCGGAAAAAAAAATAATCGCTTTGCTAAAATGGAAAGAACTACTTTTCTCCTCTCCTAAATTGCTATTTGTGAGGGGAAAAAGTGTTTTGCGTTTTGTTGGAACTTTATTTGACTGGAATTAAACGAAAAAAAAAGATTCTTTTCAATTTTTTTCATTTTTTTTCCATCAAAAATGTTTTTTCTTCTCTAAAAAGAAATCTTACGAATTTTCAATTATTTTACTTTTTTATACATATGTATTTATAAATTTCTGAGCAGTTACGCAGTAACTGATGAATAATTGTACAGCATTTTGCTTAGTTATTATTTTCCAAAAAAATAAATATTTTCATAAACCTCATCTATGTTATAAAGAATTTATTAATCGTACGATGGTTATTTATAAATAAATATTCATTCACATTACAAAAGTTAAATTTCGACATATTTTTTAATATCTAAATGCTCTAATATTCCTTTTAAGTTTCGTACAGTTACGAAGGGTCTTAAAGCATATATCACTACTTTTTTTTCCTGTAAGATATTACAAATTTTCGTACAAAGGTTTATCAGAAGCATCTTGTTAAAGCTGTTATTAAAAACAGTAAACTTATTAAATCTGTAAAAATTAAAGATAATTATTTTATTCATAGTTAGGATTTTGAGGACTTATTTATTTTGATAGATATTAAAGACATAATTAAGGTTCTTTTAGAAAATTAAAAAAAATTAAGATTTAAATAATTTTACATAAAATTTCCCACACAAATGAAAAATTCTTATTGAATTAGTGTTAAAGGAAAATTATATTAATTGTAATGAAAATCTGAATAAATAAATTATTATGTTGGACCGGTTGGCAAAAGTTTAAAAAATTAATATTATTTTTTTTTGTTGAAAAAAGCTATATTATTTAGAAGAATTTTTAAGTTTTTAGTTCAATAGATAATTTATCTGTTATAAGTTATAATAAGGAATATAATCTTAATTTTGATTTTTCTCCTAATTCTTATCTTACATATTACTTTAATGTAAAATAAGTAAATTGAAATAGTAAAATTAATAAATTGAAAAGTAATATTTTTAATAAAAGATAATGCTTTATATTTTAATATTATTACAGTACGTTTTTGGAATTCTATTTCATACATTTTTATTAATAGAAATATTATTCTTAAATATTTGTAAAGTAACAATATTTTAGTTGGTAATAATAGACATAATTTCTAATGATGAAAAATTTAATAATTATTGTTTAGATCATGATTATCCTTTTAATTCTCTTTTTACATACAGAATAAAATCATAATAAAATCAGTATTATTGACTTATATATTTTTTTAAAAAAGTTCCATTGGTTTTATTTTTCACACATTTTAAGTACTTTCACAGAATAGAGACACAAGGTTTTACTTTTTTGATGATTTTAATTTAGCCATTTGGGGAATTAATCCTTGGTCTTTTATTTCTAATAAATAATTTTTAAACTTTTTATAATTTTCATGTTTTTCTAGCTATAACTATACAATTTGCTTTGAAGTGTTATAAAGATTTATATTTAAGTATGTTGCAGTTTTGATTCTTAGAGCCTTTTCATCTTCACGTGTTTCTGTGAAGATTTGGCCTTCATAAATCCTTTACTATATTTATTTAGATTTTTAATGTAAAAATCTTTCGGCTTTTCTATGCAATGTTTTTACATGGTTCTTGATATTGAAAATGATCTCACAGTAACAGTATAAATCAGAGGTCGGCAACCTTTCAGCTGTGGCGTGCCAAACCAGCCTACCAACATGATTCAGCGTGCCAAGCAATAGAAAATATTTGAAACAATTTACTTCCCTCGACAATACATGCAGAATTAGGAAAAATAGAGGCCAAAAATACAAATTTACTTATATGCTAATTATGCATCATTTAAAGATATTTATTGACATAAAAATAATTATCAAATACAACTATTACTTCAATATAAATACAAATATTAAAAATGTGCACATAAATATGTATATTTTTAGAATTTTTAAGGAAAACTTAAAATATGACGTGCTTCAATATAAATCAAAAATTAAAATTGTATATATATTATGCATTCTTAAAAATATATATGAAACTAGAAATAAACAACATAACGTATAAGTGTTCATGCAGCAAAGTTAAATAAAAAAATTAACATTTTAATGAGAACATTGTCCCTGCAGAGATCTACTTAATGTCGCAATATCAGGGGTATTATTCGTTACTTTGAATTTGACACAGGATTCAGAATCTTCAGCAGTTAAACAATTTCTTTGTAGAATCAAAATATATTCCATATGAGAAAAAATTTGTTCACATAAATATGTGGAACCAAAAGCGGAAAGCAAGGCACAAGGTATTTTTTTCAAACAATTAAATCTTTCTGGCAATGACATCCAACAATTTAAAATAGCTGTCGATTTATTGCTAGAGTTATCTTCCAAATTTTTCCGTAACTCCGTAAATTTTGTGTTTTCCATAATTATGAAGATATTAATTCAATAAGTTCCATTTCAAAATTATCAGTTTCCATCCACTCAAAAATTGACAAATAGAATGGGATTATTAATGGGTCTATTAAATCAGATTTGATTAGGAAAGAAAATAAGGGCATACAAGCTTCAAAGTCTTTGCATCTTTTAGAAAACTCCACCTTATGTGCTTCAACGTAAATTTGAAGTTCATCTTTGTCTACGATTGATGTATTTGCAAGCGCTTTAACATTTGGGAAGTATTTGTAGGTACTAGTAATAATATCACAGGAAAATATATATATTTAATTTGTAGAAAAGCCCTTCCAATATTCAAAAAGTTCTAGTACTGTTTGACTTTTTCCTTGCAATTCTAAGTTTAGTTCATTGAGATGTTTAGTTATATCAGTCAGAAACATCAATTTACATAACCATTCCTTGTCGTCTAATTCGGGAAAATGTTGTCCCTTATCATTAAGAAAAATTTTAATGTGCTCTATGCATGACACAAACTTATTCAATACATTACCACGACTAAGCCAACGGAAATGACTGTACAAGGGAAGATCTCCATATTAACTTTCCATTTCTTCTAAAAGAGATTTGAATTGTCTGTGTACTAATGAAGAACGAGACACTATAAAATTAACTATTTTAACAACAGTATTCATTACAGAAATTAAGCGCTGAGACGAAATTTTGGCAACTAAACTATTCTGATGTATTATGCAATGGAAGTTCAATATTTTATGTCCAATATGATTTTCAAGAAGTTTGACAAATCCTTTTTCCTTGCCAACCATTGCAGAAGCGCCATCAGTAGTTACACAAAATATTTTATTTATATTATTATGTTTTCTTTCAAAATGATTTATAAATGAAAAAGAATAGCCCGCCCTTTAGTTGTACCAGACAGAGGAATCATACTGCATAATTCTTCATAAATTCACTTTTTATCACAATATCGTGCAATTACTGCAAAGCGTGCAACATCAAAATCACGTCTTTACTTTCATCAAGAGCAATGCTAAATTCAACAGTTTCTTGTAAACCTGAATTTTTTTCGCAGTTTTATTTTCTGCCATTTGTGTTATTCTTCTTTCAACAGTTCGAGCAGAAGCAGGTATTTCTTAAATTCATGATAATATTGTTTGCAAGTTAGGTAAATCACTGAACAATATTTCAGCACTTTTTAAAAATGTGTCCTTTATATGTTCGCCATCTGTAAAAGGTTTTCCTTTGGCTGCTAAACAATGAACAATGACGAAACTACATTCTGTCGCTTTTGTTTTGACTCCAATTGTTTGCCACAAAAATGTAATTTCCTTTTTTATATCCAAAAATAGCTCTTTCTAAAACTTTACATTTCTCATCAGAATTCTTAAATGTGGTCTGGTGTTAAGTTTTAAAATGTCTTTGTACACTTGACATACGACACTTTCGCGACATAGCACACATACAGCTCGATCTTTTTGTTGAATGAATCCAAATTCGTTAGTCCAAGAATCTTGGAAATCGCGAACATAAGGCTTTCTTTTTTTAGTCGCCATTTGATTAAATATGTAACTATTAGCTGGTACAATGATGAAACAAACAATATACAAATTTTCACAAAAAAACTAACATAACGTGACAAAGTTAAAAGTGACTAAAAAATCACGTCGTGCATCAAACTAAATTTAACATTCGACTGAATTCATACTCGGTATTCGTATAGCGGCGTGACTATAGAAAACATAAAAATGTGTTCTAATATCTCTTTCTATTAGCTTAATTCGCTCCAAAAGTAAAACATAAAATAATTATGACTTCTTTGGCACAACACTCAAAAATTTACATTTTCTCTTAATATTCATTTAAAAAGGACCTTTGGTATGGAATCTGATTCACTTGCCTAATTAACCCACATCATTGTGTGTTTTCCTTTCACCGAATTTATTTCCAATCCAAGTTAAATATGTTGATGGAATAACTATTTTTGTTTAATATATTTCCGATGGAAAACGTCTGTTAAGCAGAATTTTGATTTATACCTAAGACATTTGTTTTTTCTTTCTCCGTCGATGCCCAAACTTTTGGTGGGTAAAAGGCAAACTACTTACTTTTTTATTTACAGAGCCGTGATGAATGATTCTCAATTTTGCAAGTATTACTCAATAATTTTTATTTGTGTTAAATATTTAATGCTAATAGTAAGTCACATTTAAACAGAAGATGTTTTCTATTACATAAAGCATACAAACTACAAGCAAGCTGAATCAGCAGAATCGTTTTATGGCAAGGAATCGAAAATGAAATATCACCTTTATATAAAAATGTACGAGGGGATGAAAGGAGAGACAGAACGATTTAGCTTTATATATAGTATATATCTTATAATTTTGTAGAGTGGTGGCGTGCCACTGGAAATTGCTCCGTGTGCTACATCTGGCACGCGTGCCATAGGTTGCTGACCCCTGGTATAAATAATTTAGTGCAATGATTGTAATCTTAGAGTATATTTACAAAAAATTATTTTTACAGTATTTTCTCTTCTTTTTTCTTTTCAGCTGTGTATTCAAATTTAGTGGAAGTTGACTGGCCTTAAAATTGCTTAATCCTACAATCAGTTTCAAAGGTTAAAATTTGCTATTGTACACAATCAAGTCACATTAATGTGACCATCACGTAGTTTCAACGTCGATGCTAAATAATCAATCACAGAAGGCAGGAGACAGCACAGTGCAGTTGAACGTATATAAAGGGTGTGTGTGGGTTTTGAAAACATTGTAATCGTTGGCTCAATGCAGAAACGGTACAATTTATCCGACATCCAAAAGAGCATGATCTTTGGCTTTCGGGCCAAGGGAGGAAGAATTTCCAAAACGGCTAAGTTTGTGAACTGTTTGCGTGCCTCCGTGGTAAAAGTATACCATGCATGGCAAAATGGGACTGTCCAAAATCTGCGACATGGTAAATGTGTTGCACCACAGGCCATAGATGACAGATGTGAATGATGGCAATGGAGGTGCGTTCGGGCGAATAGACGAGCTATCGTGGAACAATTGACCACCCAGATGAACCAGGAGGCGACCAACAGTGTATCTCAAACAACTGTTCGGAGAACGTTGCCACGGCTGGGCCTCCGAAGCAGACGCCTGGTTCATGAACCTATGCTGACTGCTGTTCATCGACAACGAAGGCTGGAATATGCACGCCAGTACCACAACTGGACATTGACTGAGAGACGACATGTAGCGTTTTCGTTGAATCCCATTTTATGTTCCATACGATAAATTGACGTTGGAGTATAAAGCGTGAAATCTCTGAAAGCAAACACACTGAAAACATTTCCTGAACGGTTCAGGCTGGAGCATTATGGTATGGGGAATGTATTCCTGCCATTTTCTGGGGTCACTCATCATTGTGAAAGGCACGATGGATAAATACACTGCTGGCCACCGTAAATGCAACACCCTGAAGGAAGCACTCAAATAACATGAAATTTACAACAGGCATTAGCGGAGGTGAGATATGAAAATAATTAGAATTTCAGCGCAGACACACATCACACACGCCTGTGGCGCGACCTCAAAGCGCTATTTAATTCTTCGAGATTTTGACCATTTCAAGTTCGGCAATTGTGTTTTTCTTGTGGTATTTTCAAAAAACGATCATTTATGTCTCATAGAAAACAGCGATCCGCTTTTGATCAAGTATCCGAGTTCGACAGAGGAAGGATAGCGGCCTATCAAAATTGTGCATTATCTTTTAGAGAAATTGCTAGTTGCGTGTTGGACGAAACCAAATAACTGTAATGCGGATATGTGACCGTTGGATGCAGGAGGGTACGACAGACCGACGTGATTGATCGCATCCACCTTAGTGCACCACATCACGTGAGAACAGGCAAATTTTGCGCATGGCAGTGACGGATCGCTCAGTCACATCAAGTAACAAAGCACAGCACATTGAGTCGGCAACGCATCATTCAGTGTCTGCGCGTACCATTGGACGCCGTTTACAGCAGAGTGGTCTGTCCGCAAGACGTCCATTGCTTGGTCTACCCTTCACGCAGAACCACAGACGTCTCCACAGCCAATGGTGCGATGAAACAAGGATGTGGGCAGCAGAATGGAATGAAGATGTCTTTACTAAAGAGTCACGCATCTGTCTGCAACACCATGATGGTCGGATTCGAGTCTGGAGACATCGTGGAGAGAGGATGCTGAACAGCTGCGTTATGCATCGCCACACTGGTCCTGCACAGGGTATTATTTTATGGGGTGCTATTGGATATCACTCTCGCACTTCTCTGGTACGCATTGCCGTTAATTTAAACAACGACCGCTACATCTCCGAGGTGTTGGAGCCAGTTGTCCTTCCTTACCTTCAGGGCTTGGCCACAGCCATATTTCAACAGGATAATGCGTGACCACACATGACACGCATTGTCCAAAGGTTCTTCGTCACTCACCAGATTGAATTGCTTCCCTGGCTGGCTCTCTCTCCGGATCTTTCGCCGATAGAAAACATGTGGTCCATGGTTGCTCATCGATTGACCCGGATTACACCCCCAATTTCCACACCAGATCCACTTTGGCAACGTAAGGAAGCTGCTTGGTCTGCTGGACACACCCCAAGAACACATCTAAAATATCTTTGAATCAATGCAGAGGCGTGTGGTAGCGGTGATCTCCTACAATGGCGGCTACTCTGGCTACTGATTCTGGCAGGAACCACACTTCACAGAAGTTTATAAATTTAATCATTTGATACTTGGGCAACATGTTATCTACAAAATAAATTTTGTTGTGCTATATCTTGTCTTTCTTGGTGTTGCATTTACGGTGGTCTTTAGTGTACAAGCATGCATCTATTCTTGTGTGTGTGTGTGTGTGTGTGTGTGAATCATGTTTATCTATATAAGTGCATTGTTCTCCCTCAAGATGATGGCATATATAACTAGGACAATTCCAAGGGTCATACCACTAACAGTGTTTGTGGAGATTGAAATAGCACCAGAATGAGTTTATCGTTCTCTTCTGGTCAGCAAACTCATCTGACTTAAATCTAATATGGAATCATTCAGACCATCTCGAGCGGGTTTTTCACACCATGGTTCGTCAACCACGTAACCTTGCGCAGCTGACCAAGGCACTGGAGTCGGCAGGGCTCAACTTTTCAATGAACACCGGCAGGATCCTAATTGATTCTCTTCCTGCATGTCTCGCTGCAGTTCACTCAGCGAAAGGTGGTTATTTTGGCTTTTGACAGGTGGTCACTTTAATGTGACTAGACTGTGTTCTTCTGCAGCGATCTTATTTTGATTTATATTGACTTGTTACATATATTTTATTGTTCATCTTTTTTACTTTTATTGCATTATGGTATGAGTAAATATATATATACATATATATATATATGTTTATATGTTACTGTGAATGTCCGAAATCTTTAGAATGTTGACATTCACCGGTGAATGTCAACATATACCGAATTTCCTGGTGAAAGACGGAATATTTTATTATATTCTTATATATTCGGACTATCACCCTGCACTGATGATGAATGTTGAAATAAAATATTTTTGTTGCGTTTTTAAATTATATTTTATTATTGAAACGTTTTATGAATGATATGTATCAAATAAGAGAAATCTACAGTAATTAAACTATTAAACCTAAAGCTACAGTATTAAACTTAATTATGTGACTGACGTTATACTATCTTAATTGTTGCAACAATTTAAACTGTTACGGCACATTGAGAATTGCACATGAATCACTTGCCTTTACAACTGTATTTAGTAATGAAACATTTCTTTTTGCAATGACATCATGGATAGCCTTGTTCTCCAGTTCTCGAATTAGCTGCAGCCGCTTCTCTCAGTGACATTTCTTGAGAAGAAAGCTCATCTATGGAAATGAACTTTTCTCAACAAATTACAATAGAGTATAAAGCTGATTAAGTGTATAAAGGTGATTGAGAGTGCATTTTTGTTTTGCTAATTTATAATAATCGGAGTTTAATATTCCTACAACAACAACCAACTAATTTTGGGCATCTGTATGACCACGGTCGACATCAGGAACTTATATTCGCGCAATGTCACCAATTTGAGCAGGACGACATTTTTTTTGGAGGTTGTAATATTTCCGTTGCTTGCATTAGTTTATCTTTCGCTCGGCCGCTTTTTTAATGAAAATAAACTCCCGTTGTTCAATCAGTACTTGGTATGAAGGAGTGGTAGGTTGAGGCAACTCTTCATTATTTTCCTTTGGAATAGACACGTCGGTATGGACACTGAGCAGATTTTGTTCAAAAATTTATTCGAGCTGTTCTTCGTTTTCAATATTTTCGATTTGATGGCAAGGCAAAGCTGACGATGCTATGCCTCTCTTTAGTTTTACTCCAAGCATGGCTTTATAAAGACTTTGGCGTATTCCTTAATGGCATACACTGTTCTGGGCAAATTAAATAAAGGGCAAACCATCTGACCACTTATTTGTATTGTTATCGTTCATCCATGCAGTTAACATATTCTGTATATCCTGATTAACCCTTTCAATTGAGCCTTGTGTTTGACTGTGACGAGGCTTTCCATTAACTATCTTAATGTCTTTCCATATAGCGCATAACTCAGGTATGACTTGATTACTGAATTCCCTACCATTATCTGAATGCAATAAAGATGAGCGTCAAATGCTGAAAATATTTGAAAAATGTTATATTCTCCTTCTTCAGCTTAGTTTTCAAAGGTCGTAACTGCACAAATTTCGTTAAATGATCTTGCTACCCATTATGAACTTATATTCACAATGCCTGTGGGACTGCAGGTCGGTCTCTCATATTCATTTGACATCTTGAATGTAACTCTGAAATGACCATTCGTTTCACAAACCGTTTTTTAGGTGGACTGTGTTTTATTTGACATTGCTTACACAAATTTAAATTACATATGTAATAAGTTTGTATTTAACTTGCAATTCTTTAAGCATGTGTGTTCTTCGTCTGGGGCCTAATCTGTTATGAGTTTCAGATAGTATACTGAAAAATTCATCATTAGCAACAAAATACTGTATATTTTCGTTTCTCCTGGTTTTAATGGCACAACTAACTTTTCTTTATCATTAATTTTTAAAACGTCATAAAATTTCAATCATTTGTAATCGAAGGGTGTGCTGCACTTAATCTTCGCAGAAATCACTTCAAAAATAACTTTGGAGTACTTTTCTAAGAAAAAAAAATGTTTTCTCGTTTATCCGCAATTATATATAATGCACGTAACTTTTCATTAAAGAAAGAAAAAGATTATCCTTTAATGTAGTAACCATTCAACTGAAATTAGAGTAACGGATAAAATCTAATTTAAAAAAAAAAAACCTTGCACTCACCAGCAAACCATGCATAAGACTGAGAAGCAGCAATGTTACATAACAAATAGATGTTACGTAGCCTTATTCATGCTAGAAGAAAGGAAATAGCGACAGGCTGTCGCTTCTTCGTGGACATCGGTGTCTAATTTCGATTTCCTCTAGAGTATGTCTGTGATTATCGACGTACACCGGTAATAGTACGAATATATAAGTATATAAGAAAATATCCGGCCTTTCACCGAGGTATTTCGTATACACAGACATTCACCACTGAGTGTTGGCATTCACAGTAACATATATACAGAAGATACATTACATCATGAGAGATCATCCCCTCTTGAGCTAGAGTCGAGCTCGGCTGGCGAACACGTTAATGATGCTAAAGTAAAGAAAGCGCTTGTGCATTCATTGTGTTCCTTAGCTTTGAGTGCTTTGCGAAGCAATGTGGAATATAAGCTCATTATTGAACTTTTAATAAAGGTCAAATTGTTAAGGCAGATTGCTTGGAAATGTATATTTTCGAAATGGCGCTTTCAGTGGACAGCTGTTGAAAATACCTGAAATAAATAACGATTAAGGGTCCACAGATAAAAAACCCTATTCTACAATTCATTGTCAGATAAGAGGAGAAACCAGTTTGAACAACTTGTATTGTGTCAGCCGGAGAGGCAATGCTATTTGTTTAAACTGGTTGGACAATGAGCGGTTTATCGGTTATAGTGTATTAATTCCAGAGGAATATAGGAGAATGTGACGTGTTGTTTGTCCTTACCGAATAGCTCAAATTATTTTTATCATCAGTAGCTACAACAGTAGCGACCCAAGCAGTGTCCTTAAGACATACATTGCAGTATGTAATGTTTTCTTAAGATCTATATATATTCGATGAGAAAATTACGCATCGTAGTTGACGGCACACTATTGCCAATGGATCCAGACGATTAAGAACCTTATGTTGGTTTCTTCAAATTAAATGAAAATAAATCTACAATGGAGAATGAGAGAGAAAGAGAGCTAATTTGTTCTGCGAAAACTTAAGAATCTGGATTTTCAAAGATTTGAAAGAAACGAAGAGTCCTTTTTTGAAAACAAAGGACGTAAAAAGAAAATATTTCTTCAAACCTACGGTAAATTTTTACGAACCAAAAATTATATTTTATCCACATGGTAGAAATGATGAAATAGATACATTGGGGGGAAAGAAAAGGTTTTATGTGGGGAAATCAATGAAGTTAACATGACTGGAGGCATCTATAGTAAGTAGACAAAATTGGATAATATATATTTAGTTATAAAAATGGTTATTACTGGTGAAAAATTGAATTAAATTTATCTCTGATCTTGGTGTACTTTCTTGGTGATTTCTGAACTTTCTGTTATAGATTACTCCGTTTTGGATAAGACAGTCATTAATGCTTAGAAAAATATGAAATTATTTTGAAAAGACGTATAACAAAGATTTTGAAAGAAAAAATTTAGATGACTTTGAGAATTTTGCTGTTTCTAATATATCATCCTACTTTACATTATTTTCTGATTCGATTTTTTCTAACTTCGCCCACTAAAACAATGCAAAGGCCATTAACAACGAACCCCGTAATGTTGAACCAGGGTTAAGTGACGAGGAGTGTGCCTGAGTTGACCCTCCACTATTTAAAATTATACGATACTTTAACATATAGCCCTGAAAGTTTTAACGTACATTAACCATTTTATATGGATAGTCTTCAGATAAACCAATACCCGATCATAATATTTGACCTAATGCTGAATGTAGAATAATAAATAACATAGGTTATGATATATCAGATAAATGTCTTTTAACTTATGATTTAAAAAATTATTAAGTATTAAAATATTATTATAAATATCTCTGCCACCACTATAAGTGTTATAAACATTCACATCATTAATACGTATATACATTTTAAATTCGTCAGTAAAGGATAAAATATGGAAAAATTAGGATAATACAATCATTCCTGTTGGATTGAATCTATTAACCCGGGAGCGGTCGAGGGGGACAGTCACCCCCAGGCTCACGAAATCGTTAATTCTGGGGAAAATGTTTATTTCTTACCAATGACCCTGTCAATATCCTCCTATATGACAGTCTTCATCGAACTAAAATGTATTTGTCATATATCTCCCTCTTTTTTGGCAGTTGCAAACGTTTTCTTACAATCTTATGTGCTTGGGGTGATTGAGTTTCTCGCGAGACTACTTTTGTTAGAAAATAGTTTCGATGAACAGGCAACATTTTTCTGTTGTAAATGACTAGATGTTTTTGATAACTGGGTTGTATGATTCATTATGGTTTATAAATGCAAATGAACAGAATATAAAAAAAAAGAAATGGGCATCTGTAGTACCTATTGGATGAAGTTGAGTGATCGTGGTAGCCTAGTGGTCAAGGTAACGGACTCCTGGGAGAAATGTCATGAGTTCGAGCCTTGTGCCATTTAAGACCCTCCGTGTAGAGGCGCTATGCACGTTAAATCTGTTGAGAGCTCAAGCGTCCTCTCGTTGGTGTGGAATGGAGGTTAGGAGAGGGAGGGGGAGTTCCAGCTCAGGTGTCCTCCTCTTCCCTTGACCATGGTTCAAAATTGCGAGGTCTGACGCCAAAATCCCCCGTACAGCTGAACAGTGCGACATTAATATTCTCTCACACACTCATTGGATGAAGTGGAAACTGATCAAGCAAGGGAAGAATTAGATGAAATAATTGATATTAATCATCATAGCGAGAGAAAAAAATTCATAAAAGTAATGAACATGAAACGGTTGAATGGAAAGGAATATTTTCAAATACTATACCTAAGAAACTTCCCCAAGAAAGGTATGAAGACAAATGTGTTCCTGAAGACACAATGAATGCAACCTGTCAGAAACACACAAGCAAGAAAAAGCTCAACATGCTATTTGTCGATCATCAAAGAACAATAAAACTACAATAACTTGAACAAAATGTGAGACTTTTGAGGTAAATATCATTCCTGTAATGTTAGTAAAAAGTGTGTATGATTTGTGTCTTTTATGAAAGGTACATTTAAAAAATTTTGGTTCAGTTTGATTAATTTTTTTTTCTAAAATTATCAAAGAAAAATTGAAAATTCCTTAAGAATAGGTAAATATACATTCCCTTAGGTAAATGATTCCCTGGAATTGTGATTTTTTATCATATACATTAAAAATAATTATAAAAATAAGAATGGGGTGACCTTATTACCTGCGTGACCACTGACCGGGTTAAAATGTGTCCAAGGTTAACCCTGTGATTCATTAGACATATCAACAATACAATACGAAAGATTACCTAAAACGAAACACACATGAATAATATGCTGCTATCAATGAAGTGTAAAACAAACAAAACTTTTCAGTAATTGTTTATTTGACAATTGCTAAATATCTTTAATAGATCTAAACAATCATTGTCTCAATTTAATGAGTAAAAACATTCTTATATTTTACCGTAAAATTCAAAACTTTCTTTTTTAACACGCTTTCATGAGCTTCACTTGTATGTAACGGAATCTTGGAACTCGATTGTTACCCACTTTAAAATGTCAGATTAATTGGAAATTTTGCACACTTGTCAAGGCCCGATGACAATACAATACTGTTACATTTTTGTTCCATTGTCTGGATCAGGATTATCAGGTTTACCGATTTCCAGATTTGGCGACTAAATTCCAAAAACCATTTGCAGATATGACAACTTATTCCAGATATGGTGACTAAAGACTAAGTTACAACCCCAAAAGCGAAAACGCTCGTAGTTAATACAAATACAACATACAATAAAAGTGTTCGTTTATGTGAAGAAAGAGGAGGGTGCGTCAACAATTTCTTACCATAATAATAAACAACTGTCTAGTTCATGCTTGTCTAAAGTGCACCCCAAAAACAAATTATGAAAATATTTCAATTTACATGTTTTATTAAAAAAAATAAACTTATGCGTAAAAATATGCTGCTCTAATTTTCGTTTTAATTGAAGAATTTGAAAGAAGATTTCAAAGATTTTTGAAAAAAACGAAGAGTACTTCAGTATATTTTCTACCCCGTTTTTCTCTATAAATAAATAAATTCAATTCAATTCTCTTCAAATGGAATGCATTGAACTGCAAAGTGACATTCAACTGAAAGAAAAATTTGGGAATGTTTCTATAACTGGAGTTTTATAAAGATTACCTACACCTTGATAAATATTCATATTTTCACACTCATGTTTTATTAATGTCTTCACACAGCTTCTGGCAGTACTCATATTTGTGAACTGTTATTTTCCAAGAATGAAGCATACAAAAATCAAGAGTAAGACAAAGATCACTGACAAACATCGTAAAAATGCATTAAGAATTACAACTTCATCTATTGAACCCGATATCGATTTGATTGTTCATCACAAACGCAAATTCATTTTAATTTGATTTTTTTCCATCTTAATAAAATCCAAACTAAATAAAAAAAAATTCTTAAAAATTTAAGTAAATGTGTAAAATTTAAGACCTAGTCATGTCTAATTCAAATTTTTAAAAAATTATAATAAAAATAAGTTAATTTACTTTAATAAAACTGCATAGAGTTAATTTTTATTTTAATATGTTGTGACGTTTGATTCAATAAAGGTAGCGTGATTTGAAAAATAATAATATAGTTTAATTAAGTCAGAGCTATTATTTACATTAATTTACAATTTAGTACTATTAGATGATTTTAGAGTTCAACATTTCTATAGCTTTGTGAGAGAGGGATCTTGGTGTCCGTTCACTGCGAAGGTTTCGCTCCCAACTTTTCTTTCTCTCACGGCTCCTTCTCCATCTCTGCGGTTGACCGTTGTCGGCGTCTTTTTCTCTCCTTACATCCGGCCGTGGGCGGAATGGGCTTTTCCTTGTGTCAAAGGTTGCCGGGGCTAACCGAGACACGCCCACGCAGTATATTAGAGACTGCAGGGGTTTTGCACATGTGATGATCAATTCTCCTAAAACTGACCCGGCCGTGGGAGGGAGTCGCAGGTATCCCAAAGGGGGGACGCACATATGTCACAATGTTAAAAAAATATTGTATGTGTGGCCCAGAAAAAAATTATTTTTTCAATGCAGGCCTCAAGCGGTCATTGTTTAAATACCCATGGTCTAGTTTTTCTGAAGGAAAAAAAAAAGACTCGGGCATGTGTGAAAAAATTAATTTACATTCTAACTGCTAAACTCAGATATAACATCTGTTTTTCTAAATTCCGGATTTGTGGACGGAAACAACATTAATTGATTCATTTTACCGAAAAAGCTGATTAAGAGTCTCCCACCGGATTAAATAATTTCTCACAAATTGTTCGATTCAAAACGTGTAATCTAATGCTGATCCAAGATTCAGAGAGAATATTGAGCTTTTTTTAGTGAAAAATGTTATTTACTTTACACCTTCGTCCGCATGAAATATTTCAAACTTAGCTCTTCCAGATTTCCTTCAGTTGGCTGATCCTACATTTTAAAAACCAGGTCATATCTACTCACTGATAAAATTGCCAATGGGTATTCCAGGATCTAAGAAAGGACACATTTATGATTAATTCATCAATGAATAAATGATTGTTTAAAAAACTAAAAAAAACCATGCTTTTATTGTAGATTGAACTAAAAAGTAATAAAAAATAATTCTTAATATAAGAATAAAATGATTAACGGGAAAATTAATGTCATTGTGGTAAAAGCGGGCGGTGCTTTGTACAACATTTTTACACCTACTCAGCATTTTGAAATAGAACTAGTGAGAAATTGTAACAATTGATATCGAACACTCCACGCTCTTACCACAATGACATTAATTTTCTTGTTAATCATTTTATTCTTACAATAAGAATTAATTTTTACTTTTTAGTTCAAATAACCATAAAAGCGTTTTTTTTTAGCTTTTTTAAATTATAGATTATTTACTTGTTTTTTTTGAGTGTGAATGAACAGAAACACTAAATTTTTATAGCAACACAAAGTGCGTTTTCTCTGAGAAATAGCAATAAAAAACAAATTATTTTAAAAGAGTTATCACTTTTTCTAGTATATATGTAGTATGTCTGATATTTATTTCAATTAAAGAGAAAATAGCCACATTTATTTAAAAAAAGTTTGGGTTACTTTTTTTTATAAAAAGAAATTTTACTTCGTTAATTAAAAGCATCTGAAAACTGCTTTAAAACTTTTTAGATTTTTTTTTATTTTTAATTGCTCCAGTTAAATTAAAAACAACCTTATCAAACGAGGTAAAAAGTTATAAAGTGCCATATGTGTTCCTGGTTTTAATTTAAAAAGACGTAGAAGAAACGAATTACGGAATCTTAGTGTCTTTTGTAAATGTCTCCTGTAACGGCATGTTTCTTTTTAAAAAAAAAATCTTAAAAAAGAGATTTGGAGTTTTTCTTTGTTTAACACCTTGTTTCTCGTTAAAATTTAATTCGTTTCATGATTAATGTTTCTTTAATTCACCTTTTTGGAAGTGAAAAGAAGTAAAATTAAGCAAGTGTGCACCACACAAGTTTTATTTTACGCTTACATTCTTTGAATTAAATTACAGTTCAATAAATGTAGAAAATGTTTTAATTAAAAATGTTCCCTTTAAATGTTTATTCATTATTTATTTCCAACTACATTAAAGTTAATAATATGGAAACATTGTATGGATAAACAGAACAAAAGAAAGAAATGACTTATATTCTTAATTTATATTTCGCTTGTTGAACCTTTTTATTCAATCTTATTTGTATTTAGCATTTAGCAACATAACTTTATTAATTTAATAAGCTAATTAAAACCACGTGAGCAAAAATAACAAAAATGATTCGAAAATCTGTGATCCTAATACAAATAGTAGACAATTGTTTAACTAACAATTTGTAAAGGGTACAATTCTAGTTCTTCCTCTTGGGAAAACTGTTCCTTAACTGTGATTTTAGTTTAAATACCGCTTTCCGTAGAGATGACTTGATTTTATAACTACTATTTAAGCCCCCGTCGTTGAGTATGTGAGGTTAAGGTGTAAACGTTGATCGTTAAGCATGAAATCTAAATATTAGAAAAGGTGAAGTGCGACTGGGTGTTCGCGCGTCTTGAGAAAAAAAAGTACTCGTAGAATCCACCAGGAACTGTAGAAGTAATCAACTCTGGAGCTGACCGAGCTATCGGGCTTCGAGAAGGATCATAACAAGGAGCTTCAACTCCAGATAAGTGGTTTTAATAATCTAATTTTTCCGGTAAATGATTAGGATTTCAGGTTGCTCCCATTGCAGGGTTTATTGGTGTTTGGGGGTTCAAGAAAAATCAGCCATAATCAGTTCAAATTATAATTTATTATTCTCTTACTAAAATTAACAATCCAGGGTAGGAAATACACACTATTATTAAGTATATAAACAACTACACGGTACAAAGATTACCTAATATTTGAGTATAATTTAATACACTTACTCTTGAAACAATTTGGGTGCCTATTGTCTAATTTACCATAATTCCGTTCTTATTTGTTCGACCTCCGGTCATGTAAATAAGCTCTATCTTATTTTGTCTAAATCGACAGTTAGTAATATTTGATCATTCATCAATTACTCGTTGACTAACTCTCAACTACTCTTCACTAACTAACTTCGCGTATCTAAAACTCAATGCTTAAATAGAACCCTTCATTTGAATAACTCAAGTCTTCTTCTTCGGGAGAAAGTTTTAAATAGAACAACAGTTAAGAAGAAAAAAATTTACCTCAAGATAGGTTCACGGATAGACCCGTTACAATGTGCTAAAGATAGAATAAAAGTAGTTATTTTTAAGATCATGCCTGCTTTTTCCTCGAACCCTCTTGAATTCCGTAACCTTCGAGCAGCGACAAATTTATAATCCTTTGTGTTTTCAAAATGAATTTATTCACTTTAAGTTCATAGGTGGGATTTAAATAGGTTGAATATTTGAGATTAATTTAAATTTATACAAACATTTTTAGCCTTTGATATACCACCGCGGGTTAACAAAACGAAAATGAATTGACAAAAGTACAATGTGTGACATATTTAAACATTTATTTTCATACTTTTCAAATGGTGTTAAGAATGCAGTTCAAATGGAATGAGATTATTGCAGCAAAATGTAAAAATTATATCTCGAGAGAAATCTACGCTTAATGAGAAGGTATTTATTATAAGACAACAAAACTCATACGCACAATCAAATGTTGTTTTTTTGTTTGTTTTCTTTTTTGTTTCTAGCAGCTGCACTTGATGAATACATCATTCGCTGGAGTCAAAACACTCCGCGCAAACACGCACGGAGTAACAACAAATTAAACAAAAATCTGATGCGCATAGTTTCCTAAGTATGCGGTTTCAATTTCTGTAAACACACGCATATTTTTCCATTAGGAAGAAATTGCTACTGTGGTTCCTGGAATTCGCATAATACCAAGCAATTCTCGCATAATACCAAGCAAATGCTAATTTGTAATATTTGTGAGGATTAAAGACAAGAAGAAGAAGAATATTTTTCTATGGGTGATTTTCTGTACAGCGATGATAAAACCCATTCTACTTAATCGCTTTGTAAAAAATTAAAAAGTCTACAATTTTTTTTTTTTTTTTGGCTTTGGACAATGTACTCTTTTTTTGAAAGTAATTTAGAAACTTTGTAGACTTTCTATTGGTTGTGAAAAAGCTTTACAATTAAAAAAATTTTATGTCTTCAAAAAAAAATTTCATTTTTTTTTATATAAGGTTACGTTGGTGAGAGAAGTAAAACGTCATACTTTTAGTTTCAATTAAGGGGGTAGGTTCACGAAACAGGATCTATATGTCAGTAATGTTAAAAATAGGTATTTTTAAGGAACGTTTATAAACATATTCTATTACATGAAAATTTCCAATTTTTTTACTAAATATTCTTTGAACCATAATACATACTTTAATCAGAGATTTTATGAATAGGATGTCTAGTTATTAGTTAATAAAAAATTTTTGTGCCAAAATCTGTTTTTAAAAAAAAAAATGATGTTTAATGCTATAAATTAAGTCAGAATATTGTTTTGAAAAAATCCCTCGATTAAAGTATGTATTAGAGTGTAATTATTAATTATGCAAAGTTATAAGCTGTTAATTGCTGTAGTTTAGGAACATATGATCCTTATATGGTAAAAATGTTACTTTTGAGAAAAATGGATTTAAGTAATGGATTCAGTAGACTTTGACAGGTGGTAAAACAGTTTCAAAAATTATTAAAAATACTTCTACTGCACGTAAAATGATAATTTTTGCACCATTAGAAGCATAGAAATTCATATTTTATTAAAAGTGAAAAATGTGTTTGGGGGCCGAAATTCATGAACCTACCCCTTAAATATGAGAAAATAATATAACATACCTACATTTTTAAAAGTATCTTAAGACACCATAATATAAGTCATTGAAAAATCAGGCATATAACGCGCACATTTTACACAAAAAATGAGGTCGAATACTTTAATGATTGTATTCCATTAGTACACTGTTTCTTTCTAAAGATTGGAATAATGCCCCGAATAAATGACTCCAAAACATAAGAGCATTGCACACTTACATTTTGGGTTTCTTCGTAAAAATCGGGATGCACGTTATAAGGCGAATATACCTAAAAACTAAAAATTGCAGCTTGAAAGCACAAGTGCGTGTTATAAGCAATGATTTTACGGTATTTGATATGCAATAGAACTAATATTATTAATATCTAAAATCGGCTTAAAAAAGGTTAAATATAATCAGGATTAACTTCATTTACTTAACTCTTGTAAAAAAATATATAAAATAAGCTTCTCTCTATAAGAATAAGGGAGTTTAATTAGTAAACTGTTGTTTAATGTAATTGATGTCTTCATTAGTTCAAATTACATTGAAATAATTCTTTTACCTCTTACTTTACAATGAACATATATCAGAAGAGTTTGATACGCGTATTTATAAAAACATCGTTTATACTGTGCCATGAATACTTTTTCTTAAAGTTGTGAAAAAGGGTAGGAAATTGTACTAATGATCTTGCACTCTTTTAAAAATTGCAGAGGCAGTTCTTGCAATCAACGTATATGTTCGACAAAAGAAATTTTTACCGGTGGGGGGTTAATGGAATGAAGGGGCAAAAATGATGAAAATAGAGATTTTAGAGGAGTGAGTGAATACTTACGTCGCACAGGGCAACTACTCGAGGACTTTGGGTGACGCACCTCGTCATTTTGAACCATGCTCAAGTGACGAGGACGACACCAGAGCTTACACCTCCTCTCCTATCTACCATACAACATCAATGGGAGGACATTAAAACTCTAGACAGATTTAAAGTGCATCTCTCAACTACACGGCATGTCTCCACATGTACTTGGCTCTAACTTATGGCACGCCAGCCACGGGTCAGTTATCTTGACCACTTGTTTCAGTGGAGTGACATAACACATTCCTGTAAACAAGCTGACTTAGTTGCAGAATTGCACTGATTTGACATTTTGAGTCCTTTCACTGTACACTCATGGACAAAAAAAATAGAGCACCAAGAAGTGAAAAATGAAACGAATTTTTACATACGTAATGACTACTTTGATATAAATAAATGATTAGAAAATCAAAGAAGAAAGATAATTTATTTAAGAGAAAAAGGCAAAAGAACGGAGGATTTTATACTCTGTTGAACCCCCTTTAGCACGAATGCACAATGCGATACGATCGGGCATTGAGGCATACAAGTTCTGTATGATGTCTTGAGACATTTCGTTCCATATTTGCTGTAACCTTTCCTCTAGTTCGTTCAATCTCGGGGGATGCCCAACTCACCGTCCCAAATGTTTCCAGATATGCTCGATTGGAGACAAATCTGGGGATCGGGCAGATCCTGGAAGGGTAGTAACATTACGGAGACAGTCTTGTGGCAAGCTTGCCGTGTAAGACCGAGCATTGTCTTGTTCAAAAATGGCTCCTGGGAAACGTTGTATGAGTGGCAACACTGTGGTTGCAGGATGTCATGGACATACCGCTGAGCTGTCATGGTGCCGCGGATAAATACTAGAGGTGACCGTGTATTGTAGGCAATAGCATCTCATACCATCACACCAGTTGTAGGAGTGGTTCGTCGCTGTAAAGCAAAAGCAGGATTAGGGCGTTCACCACGGGGTCTCCACACAAGAACGCGATTGTCATCACTGCTGAGATTAAATCTGGATTCGTCCTTAAAGATGACCTGGTTCCATTCAGCTTCAGTGCAGTTTTCTCGTGCGTGGCACCACTCCAAACGGAGGCGTCGATGGGTAGGCGTCAAGGGCAGCACACGTAATGGGCGCCACGATCCCAAATGTCCTTCAATCAGGTGCCTTCGTAAGGTTCGAGAAGACACAAAGGCCCCTAGTGAAGGCGCTACTGGTGCCTGGATGGCGGCCGATGAAGCAGTTGGATGCACGCGTGCATTTCTTACGATGTGGTGGTCTTCTCGACGACTGCTCTGTCGAGAGCCCCCTGAGCCTGGTCTTTGTGTAAATGACATCTCTTGGATCCACTGGTCCCAACACCTCCACACAACACAATCAGACGGCCTACTTGATGAACTACTCACCTAGCTGACCATCCAGCTTCCATCATGCCGATGATTCTCCCCTCTCAAACTGCAAAAGCTGCTCATATTGTCTTCGAAAACGGCACAATGGCATGTTTACCTCAGCACTTCCTTTGTAACCGATTCAGCACATTGAAACAAGTTTTGGTTAACTGTTTTTTACTCCATGGAGAACGACGTTAAACACCCTCTACCGGCTATACGTAATGCGCAATCACGCTGCATTTCTAATCATTTGCATACCTCCTGACATGTATCTCCATGCCAAGTTTCAGTACGATCCCGCAATTATTTCTTGGTGCGGTAATTTTTTGTCATGAGACTTAGATATATTTTATTCAGAATTTGGGATATTAACTCAGTTATGGCGAAATAAATGATTTGAAAATTGATTATTTATCAGTTGCAGTGTAAAATTATATTTATTATTTATAAGAAAAATAATGATGATAGAACAATATACATATATTTTTCAAATGGACATGAGCCACACACACACACACACACAGCAGCGTATTTTATATTTAATGTAAAAAAATACTTTTTACTTATTCATTTCTTAACATTTCAAATTTTTCGGTACAGTTTTTAATGAGAATAAGCATTAACGATGGATAGTTAATTCCATTGAGTTCAGTTTGCATACATCGTATTTTTATAAAATGTTTTTTTTTTTTTTTTTGCTAATTTAATTTTAAAAAATGCATAATTTTAAATATTTTACTTTATAATCTAAATTTATTGTGCAAACCGTAAGCCAAACTCTTTATTTTGTGGATTATTATCTTGTTATCTGTTCGCAATGTGTCTTCTTTGTAACTCAAAATGGTGTTTTGGAAATTACTTTTATAATATTTGAATAAAAATCTTGCAAAGGTATCAAACAATTTACTTGATGAAATTTCAGTAGATACAAAATAGAACAAAATGCAGCTAACTTATTACTTGTGTGTTTCAAATATATTGGTATTCTCAATTTTGTCAGCGATGTTAACAATACTGCTGCAAACATATATATATATATTTAAATTCTAACATTATTATAAATTCTAATTTCCTTACTAAATTCTAATATTTGTTTTATATTCCAATTTCTGTTACTGTATGCTTCAGCTATAATGTTATAAGAATTCATGTCTCTATAGTAGAGAATATTAACTATATATATGTGTTACCGGTCTCTATTTCCAAGGTACTTCACCAGCTGCTCTGCGAATGCCTAGGAGTGCTCTCGGGGTTTTGGGAGCCTGACAGTTGTTAGTCGCACGAGAATGTTACGCCATATACATGAAATGACGACCTGCTAAAAACTACTAAAGATGACTTTGAAGACGTGAAACTCTCTCCCTGAAATAAAATGTAAATGCTATATAAATAATTATAAACAATTAAAACTTCAAATTAATTTAAGACGGACTATTCTATTGGCCATTGACTGAACCCCCATATATATATAATAGTTTTATTATATATATAATATATATAAAATTCTCGTGTCACAGTGTTTGTAGCCAAACTCATCCGAAACGACTAGACCAAATCTTATGAAATTTTGTGTGTATATTCAGTAGGTCTGAATAGGACGTAAACTATTTTTCCTTCCGATATTGCAATTAGTTGAGAAGATATTAATTAAAAACCTTAAAACCCCTGTCTGTTGTTTCGCTTGGCGTTGAAAATCGGTTTCGCGCCAGAAAAATACTACTCTGTCAGAGAAAAAAGAAAACCCAGACCCAGAGAAAAATTATAGGAATATAAATACATCACTGTGTGTCATTTAGGGAAGTTGTAAATAATATATTTCTGTTGAGCTTTATTTCATGTGAAAGAGTTTTATGATATTTCGAAAAGCACTAATGTTTAATGGATTATTCCACCAAAATTTATTTATGTATCATCAATTTGCAGTGCTATAATCATTTATTCCCATTTCGTTCAAGATAGTTCTCACGTTCAGTTAATTAAGTGGTTTCATATAAATCAATAGTTTTCTGTCACGATCTCTCGCCAATAACAGCTATTGTGTTTCCTGTATAAACCATTTCTGCATATTTTCAGATATTTTGAATTCTTATTTATTAGTTATTAGTTTATTTAATATTAAACGCCAATTAATAAAACTGTAATACTCAGTGTGCTCAAAATTTTCGGGAATTAATTTCAATGTAAAGAGAAATATACACTTATTTTATAATTGTGAAAGGTAGAGGTAAAATAATAAAAGAACAGATACATTATCATTATACAGTTTTCTAGCATTAAGTATTTCAATTTGATCTATTTGTGTGTTTTGTAAAGTAAATAATGTCAGGAAGACGCAAAGGGTCTAATTTAGGCCGTCGAATTACTAAACCAACAGCCATGCGAAATAGAAGAGCTCAAAGAACAGACGAACAAATCCAACAAGATAATGAAGATGTGAGTGTGAATATGGCGCAGTTGCGTAAATCCCAGTCACAAGAGGTACGAGTTGAACAAAATCAACAAAGACGATTAGAACAAAGACAAGCGCATCGATTCCTATTTGACACACTCAGAGCAAATGACCAACAACGCCAACAAGTATATCGAGCATTTACATACGATTCATTCCGTCGTCTTCCATTCGAGTATGAGCCTAATGTTAAATATTGCGCTCATTCGAATGTGACAATTGGTGCTATGGACAAGGAATGTCCGCATTGTAATGGGCTTAAATTTAAAAATGAGCCAGCCGGGATGTGTTGCGCGTCAGGAAAAGTGCAACTACCGGAAATTGAAACACCACCTGAACCATTGAACGGTTTACTTATCGGTATGGATCCTGATTCTAACCTGTTCCTGAAGTCAATTCGAACATTCAATTCATGTTTCCAAATGACATCGTTCGGAGCAACAGAAATAGTTAAAAATAATGTGACAAATGGTCAACAATTTAATTCAACATTCAAAATCAAAGGTCAAGTTTATCGCAAAGTGGGCTCATTGCTGCCAATGCCAAATGAACCACATAAATTTTTACAAATTTACTTTATGGTCGGTGAGGACTCCGAAAGTGCCCTCGCCAATCGCGTGGATGCACGTTGTAGCTACAATAACCACAATTCACTTTTTGCCAGGCGCATTGTCGGTGAACTGGATTCTTTATTGAATGAGCACAATGAATTGTTGAAATTATTCAAGTCACACATACACAAATTACAAAGTGACAATCACGCTATTGTCATCAATCCTGATAAAACACAAGCTGGAGAGCACATTCGTAGATTCAATGCACCTGTTGTTGACGACATTGCTGGAATCATGGTTGGCGACCGTACAGCTACGCGATTTCAAACGAATTCAATTTCCAATTAGATTGACGTTCGCAATGACAATCAATAAGTCTCAAGGCCAAACGATGTCTGTTTGTGGTTTAGATTTGGGCACACCGTATTTTTCACACGGACAATTATACGTGGCATGTTCTCGCGTGGGTAAACCAGATAGTTTGTTTGTGTTGGCTAAAGATGGACTCACTAAAAATATCGTAACTTCATTGCACTAAGAGACTGATAATATTATTTTCTAATTGTCATAATTTGTGATAGAGATGTAATTTGAAATTTATTAGTTAAAGTAATAAAAGTACAAAAAATTCAAAAAAGGAATGTTTGGTGCGTTGTTGCTTTTATAAGCTGTCATCATTCACAGCGCATCATTCCTCTTTCAGTCATATACCACATTCCCACACACTTACAATCAGTTATTTGGCAAAACAACGTTTGCCGAATCAGCTAGTATATATAATAAAATTATTGTTTATTGCAAGGATTCCACATTTCGTTCTGTACCCCAAGTCACAACTAGAGAGGAGTCCTATTGTAAGGGTCGATCGATGTAGCCCCCATGGCATGGTTGGATTTAGTCAGTCGAAGTCAAAGCAGTTATGCGGGAGGTGGGTTGAGTTGTCCTGGGCAGAAAATTTTCTCCGACTGATATCAAAAGGGCTGCGGATTCATTATATATGTATATATATATTTAGGTCCAGAATCTGGTAATAACTTATTTATTGTACTCAGATTTCTTCTCTATGCATTTTTGCATTTTTTAGGTAAGCTACCTTTTTCTTGTTGTGGATTCAGATAATCTATCCATTATTTTCAATAGGGATTTGCTTATTGTTTTTAGCAGAAAGGGGGAAGGTTGGCTGACCCCAAAACATGTTTAACCTAAATTTTATATAATTTTTTTATATATAAAACAGCTGTCCTAAGTCAGCAATGTTTATAATACTGTAGCAACCATATATATATTTAAATTCTATTATTTTTGTATTTTCTAATATTTTCTTTCTAAAATCTAATGTCTGGTTTATCTCACAATTTCAGTTTTTATCAGTTTTGATGATTATTGATTATTCATATCTCTATAGTAGAGAATTTTAACTATATATATATATATATATATATATACATATATATATATATATATATATATTATTTGCTGAGTATTTCATGATGTTTTATAAATATATACTGTTTATATATATATACATAATTTATTGATATGTAAGTCTTACATTAAGAATTCGATTGTATGGAAAAATATACTTATACCCGTAACCCTCGCCTCTTGATAAAAAAAGGAAAGAACTTCTAATTTGTATTTTCTAATAATCTCTAAAATTGAAGTATAAAATGATGTTTGCACTTTTGTAACCCTATAACAAAGTGGATTTCCGCAATTTTTGATGGATCTCTACTCCGTAAAATAACCATACAAGCCAAATTTCAAGTCTAAATCTAATAGAGCAAAACGAAATTTTTATTATCAATACCCCCCGTAATCTCGTTGAGAGTCGTTTTCAAAAATAACCGTTCTTAGCGGATTTCAATTCAACAAAAGAAAAATGCAAAGCAAATTCCATTATTATAGTCCTTGTAGTTCGATAAAAGGATTTTTTTTTGTCAAATACGCCCCAGTAATCTCTTGCTCCCCCAGGAGTTGATTTCCCTCAAATACATTCTTAGTGGATCCCTATTCAACAACAAAAAAAAAACATGCTTGAGCAATTTCAATTATGTGGGTCTAACAAATCGAAAACAGGATTTTTTTTCATTAACTCCCCTTGACTCCTCGCAACCCTCCTTAGGAATCGATTATTTTTTACTCTTCGTTAAAAAAAGCTCTGTTCTCTGAAAGGAACATGCCTACCAATTTTCAAGCAGGTAGATATAATAGTTTAAAAACGGAAATTTTATCTATTACGCCCCTTAATCCCCCGAAATGAAACTTGAGGGTTGATTTTCGCGAAACCCATTTTTAACGGTTCTCTACTTTACGAAAGGAAAAACTGATTACCAAATTTGAAGATTATGAATCTAATAAATTAAAAAAGGAAAAAATTATCTATTACGTCCTTTGAGGGCCCTCAGCGCCATCTAGTTGTCGATTTGCACACAAAACACATTATATAGGGGATATTTAATCCATGAAAGGATTCTGATTATCACATTTCAAGATTTTACGTCCAATAGTTTAAAATGGAAATAATTATTTATAATGGACCCCCTAGTGGTGTTGTGAAGCTTAAGCTCCGTAACGCTACTTGGGGGTCGATTTTCACTAAACTAATTTCGTAGTTTATCTCTACTCTATGAGAAGAATCTGCTTACCAAATTTCACGAGTGTGCATCTAATAGTTTAAAAGTTGGAATAATTATTTATATCTCCCCTTAGCTCCCCGCAACATCCCTTGGGGGTCAATTTTCCCCAAACCAATTTTGTAGCGAATATTTACTCCATGAAAGAAACATGTTACCAATTTTTAAGCAGGTAGGTTCCGTTGTTTAAAGACGGAAATATTTATCTATTACGCCCCTTAATCCCCCGCAACGCTACTTGGGGGGGGGGCATTTTCCCAAAACCCATCTTGCAGCTGATCTTTACTCTATGAAAGGAATATATTTATCAAATTTAAAGAGTGTGCGTCTAATAGTTTAAAAATGGAAATAATTATCTATAACGCCGTCTAAGCCCCTGCAACGCCACTTGGGGGTCGATTTTCACCAAACTCATTTTGTGGAGGATCTCTACACAGTGAAAGGTATCTGCTTACTCACTTTCAACATTGCACGTCGAGTAGTTTAAAAAAGGAAAGAATTATTTATAATGTGCTTTAGTCCCCCATAACAAACCTTGCGGTTAGTTTTTCGCAAAATCCGTTCTTAGCGGATGTCTTCTCCATAAAAGGAACTTTCTACGAACTACGAGGTTTAATAGTTCCGGAGATATCGTGATTAGTCAGTCAGTCAGTAAGTAAGTGAGTGAGTCGCTTTTCTACTTTATATACAGGGTGTCCAGCCTTAATGTGACCCAATATCTAATTCCCGAACCATTCGGTTTAGATATGCACTTCCAATTTAAAAAATGTTTTAAAACAGGTAAGGCATGCTTTTACGTACTTTTCGAACAAAAAGACCCGTTTGCAAAAAAATTACAAAAATTAAATTTTTATGTGGTCCTCCGATCCTATCACTTGTATTTAGAAAATATGCAGTACACAAAAACAAAGTAAACACAAAAAGTTTCATTTTATTACGATAAAAACTGGCCGAGTTATGCCTACATAAATTTGAAGCATCGGAGTTGCTCAGAAAATAGGGTCGTATATAAATTGAGTTTAGAGCACAGTAACTCACTATCTACAGAAAGAGCACACAAAAAAATAACATCATAGAAAAATTAAAACATTGTAGTAAACATCATAGATTGACAATTTCTATTGCTGTATGACAAACAATAAAAATATAAATTAAAGAAATACAACTTGTACCGAAAGGATTAAAACACCTTGTTTTAACAAAAGCAGCAAAATAATACAGGATTTGCCGTTCAAATTATAGCATAATGTGGAATAATGCGCCAATCATGAATCAGGGGTTTTATGACATCAGAATAACCAAATTAACTTAAATAATGGTGAAGGCACGAGACAGGGAATAAGTCTATTGCAACTCCCAGTTTCATACAAGCGCTGAACAGCACGGGCAAATGTGCAATAAGATGGATGTCTTCGAGTGGGGAATTTAATGGCATAAATCTTGCCGCCTCTCTCTTATTTCGATTACACTGCCCATAAAACAGTACCATTTCGCAGTTTCTTCATTTGTATACATCTCGTTCTCCCCTACTAGAATTCGTAATATTAGAATACGACTATATTCGAATAGAATAATAATAGAATACGACTATACGATTTTTAACGTTCGTCATGATCAGCAAAAACGCAGCAAATCAGACTGAAGCCGTAGCATATAAGTATATTTTTTGGAACTCCTTTTGGAAATGTTTTCTTCGTCCAAAATATTTTATTTTTTCTACGTTTTGCACTTACACAGAATAAATTTTATTTATTAAGTACACAATTATTGTGTTATTAACAAATGCTTTTAAATTAAGAAACGATTTACATAAGAGTGACATGCAAGAGCGAAAGTTTCCTAGCAGAGTTCCAACTAATTTCACTTTGGAGAATTTCACTTACTAGCTTCTTGAAAATAGCCGAGAAAATGCATATAAAGAAAGTATGATTTTCAAAGTTCCATAACTCGGCCAGTTTTTATCGTAATAAAATTAAACTTTTTGTGTTTACTTTGTTTTTGTGTACTGCATCTTTTTCTAAATATAAGTGATAGGACCTGGAGACCGTATAAAAAATTAATTTTTGTAATTTTTTTCTAAATGGGTTTTTTGGTTCGAAAAGCACGTAAAAACATTCCTTACCTGTTTTAAAACATTTTTCAAATTGGAAGTGCATATCTAAACCGAACGTTTCAGGAATTAGCTATTGGGTCACATTAAGGCTGGACTCCCTGTATATAGATATACGTATATAAAGCGTTATGCAAATTATCAAATAATTTTTCCGAAAATTAGCTGATAAATTTAATTGACGACTTTTCAAATGTTTACAACAAAGTATTATCTTCACCAATAAAACATTTCATACAGCATTTTTACCGCACATCCAAAGTACATACATTAAGAAAGCTTTTTAGAAAAATCACTCCTCGTGACTGTTTTTTTTCAAATTTTTTGGTTTATTTGTATGTTATTATTTGTTCTTTTCTTACTATTCACATTTTCAGAACTTCCATTAATTTCTTATTATTAAATTATTATAAAAATTCTAAATCTCGCAGTCTTTCCATGTATTACAACTTAATTCCATTTCTTGTCCGAATGACGTATATTTTTAGACAAAAATCCTTTCTCTCTCTTATAAAACTTACTTTTTTTGTATACCTCTTTTGCTCCTACCATTTTCTCTCATCTTTGAAAAAGGAATTCGAGGATTTTATGAAAATCAGCAAGTATTTTTTCAGTACTTTTATCTTCATAAAATTTGATTTTCCGCTGAGTCAGTGAATATCAGACATATTTCAGGGAAGGAAACTACTACTCTGGCAATACTTTATACTCTTGTTTTCTTCCTTTCTACACTAAGCGAAAACAAAAGACTTTTGTTTAAAAAATATTTTAGTACAATAGAAATATTTACGACTGTTCATAGAGAGAAAAAAGTCATATTTTGGCATGCATACTTATCCTAGCATAATATAAGTCAGAGTATGCTGTTCAAAAAAATTTAATAATGTGTATAAAATAAGAGTCCGAAAATTATTGAGGGGGGACATTTAGTTTCTGTGACTGTTTTCTATATATTGATAGTGTTTTTCAAAAGATCCTTGAAATATTTTCGTAAATGTTAAATATATATATATATATATATAAATGAATACAGTAATCATTGCTACCAAGTGTTTTACATAAGCAATTATTACATAGATTTTTTATTCACTGTCTTCAAATACAATTTAAATAATCAAGAAATAATTCAGAATGATAAAACACTGAAAATAAAAATTGTTTTATTGTAGTTTCTTCCAGTTCAGGATAAAATATTTACTCTAAAAGAAATATATGAGTAATGAATAAAAATGTAAAAACTTTAATTAAGTGGAACTTCTCACAATCATTTTTCTTAATTTGTTGGCTAAATTAATTTGAGCTTGTAAAATACTATTTTAAAATATCCTCATATATCTCATCAAAAAGAAGAGTACAATTACTCATTGAAATAAATATTTCCTGTTATTCTTCTTACTAATATACGTAAATTTTCTCTTACTATGCTAAATTATTTTCCCTTCAAACGATTCTGATATCCTTTTTTATAAGGCCTATATTCATTAAAAGCCAAAGAAAGGTTTTATGAATTGACTCTAAATATCCTTTTTACAACAAAAAAAAATAGTTATGTTTGCTGAAAAAAACTGAATATGTGAATTCAAAAATTATTTATTTATCATGATGTAGACCAGACGCTCAGAAAAATTTTGTCTCATAGACCCTTTGCCAAATTTTCAGTTTTCGGTCTACACCTGCTTAACTAAGATTTAATTTTTGCTAATTTATCAACTTAAATGTGTTCTTGATAGCTGGTATAGAGCTACTTTATTTAAAAGACTTAAATTTCGAACTTCAGTGAAGATTAGCGTTTAAAACTTAAGAACCACATGTTAATTAATCTAAAATTTAATTAATACATAAAATAACGGATCAGCAAACAAATGTTTATAATTGGACGGAAGGATCTAGTGCTCCAATAACAAATGTTCTACATTTGGCATCAATCTTGCCAGCTTTAACTGTAAATCTTCTCGGGTAGAAGTGCCTAGTCTCTTTCTTTCTTTCTTTTTTTTATTTTGAAGATTGGCCACCAAGCTGAAACTAATCCTCATTGGGAAAATGCACTAAAACACTTTTTAGAATACTCCATAATTCAGGGATAAATGACCGGTATGACTTTTTAAAGTCAAAATTATTCACATCCGCTTCTAAACTTTACTTAAATATCACTATTACTGCCTATTCCGACCAGTTCCTCTTGTAATAAGACATTTTTTCTATGTGACCATATAAATTCATTGCCTACTATTGTGGTAATTACCATAGTCAAAGAATTCCAAAACCTAGTTTAAAAATCTGAGTAAAGGGCATATAAATGTTGAATGTAAGTTAAAACGTCATTTTCCAGACAGATTGTCTGTGTGTAGCCACTTGGGAAACTGGAAAAATTCGCGACGTCATTTTAATACTCCTTTCGCCTAAATCCGACAACAAACTTTACAATTATGGTTCTTGTTTTAATAAAATTTAAACTTTCGTAACTGCAATTTAACCTCATTAAATTTAGTAAATAAATCTATTAAACAGGTAAAGTCTGGTTTTCATTTGATCAACGCTCATCTGGTTCCGTTTCTGGCTCGTTCTTTTCTTTTAAAATTGAAGTCCTGATCTAGGTTAATGAAAGCCACAATCGTAGATCCCCATTAATACCTCATGGACTTCCAAATTATTTTTTCGCTGAAGTGGACCCCTCGCAAATCGTCATAGACCCTTTGGGTTCGATATAGACCACTTTGGGAATCACTGATATAGACTAATAAGTTTTTAGTTCCTAGAATTCATGCAAAGAAGATTCTAAGACATTTGAAAATACATAATACAAGAAAATTTGATTGAAAATAAACCCAAATAAATTTAGAGATCTTTAGATTTGTGTTCCAAAACTTGCACGTCTGCTTAAAAAGAAAACTAAATTATAGTGTTCTATACAATAGATTTTACGTAGAAAAACAAGACAGAAAAGACATCTTTTTCAAGTACAAAGATGGATTAAATAAAAAATTTACACTTTATTGCTGAAAGTTATAGATACATCAATGAAATTAATTAAAATCTTTTTATAAAGGTATTACTCAGTGGAAGAAAAATAGCATTAAGAAAATAAAATATTTTTTTATGACGAAATACAATAATCTCTTCAGACGGTATAATCATGTTTCATAATCAACTTTAACTTTATTGAGATATTATCCTTAAAGAATTTTCGACAAAAAACCTATCAAGAATTTACCTAAAACTTCCGTTCAGATAATGTGAAAGTGTCCTTATTCATTGACAACAAAGTACCAAGCATAAGGAATTGACGTTTGACAATATTTGACAAGCATTGATAACAACAACATATGTTTGTTAGGTAAATTTTTTATTTATGTTTTGATCAAAGAATGTCTAAGCAAAATTTTGCAACATCAGATTTGCTTTGAATAAAAAAGCAAAGAGAGATTAACATTTTTATTTGTTTAACCCTTTATGTTCCAAATTATGAATTAAAAGGAATATTTCCTTAAATGTTTTTTTGATTAGATTATAAAATCATTATAAAATATTTATTCAACAATAATATAAAAAGTTAAGAAAATAACATTAATTAGAGATATTAAATTAAATTGGTTCTCTTCAGAATCGTTGGGTCATATTTAAAAATATTTCACCACTTTAAAAATAATGAAACTACATACGTATATAACATTTCTCAACGCTGTTTTAAGGTATTCGACTACCTAAAGTTGTGAATTTTGCGAAAGATTGACAAAGTGTTTTTTACTTCCTTTTATAGGCCATTTTATTAGCTTTATTTAAATATCAAGTGTATTATTTTCCATTTATCAGAACGAAAGCTACACGTGTTTTAGTAAAAGCAGTTGCCATTACTTTAAGCAAAACGTCATAATTTAAACTGCGTCATAATTAACTCGAAATCTGTTTTTTAAAGGGCTCAAACGAAGAGAGCGATTGCTAAGAAAATTTTGAAAATAATTAACAAAACTTTTTTGTGTATGTTTTGTATAATAGTAGGAAGTGTTTTAATCTTCAGATTTATCAATCACTGTTTTATTACAAAATTTACAGTTCCTTATGATAATATAATCAATGTTTTTTTAGCAATCTCATATAATAACTAAGATAAAGTGCTCTAGTTTTTGTAAAAATTAAAATATATCTTATCCTGAAGGTCATTTAAAAAATGAAGAACATACAACACATCAGAATAAAATAATTGAAAATTTGTTTATAAACATTTGGTACAGAATGGACTCCGTTTATATTATTTTTTGTCAATTTTTAACAATTTTTTCCCATTTTAGTAATAATTCCTTTTTTTCTTCTTAATTTTAACTTATTTTTTTAAAAATGTACATAACAAATCTAAAAACCACAACAAAAACCCCCATATCTCCATTTTTTTAAAAAGAAAGTTGTTGCGAGTAGTTGGATACTGTAATATTTTGTTTAGAGTGAGAGTGAGAGAATTTTAACGTCGCACTGATTAGCAACACGAGGGCTTTTGGCGACGGTCCGCGTAATTTTGAACCACGGTCAAGTGACGCGGACGACACCTGAGTTGGCACCCCCCTCTCCTAACTACCACACCACACCAACGGGAGGACATTTGAGCTCTCGACAGATTTAACGTGCATCGCTCCCCTACACGGCGGATCTTTAGTGGTACTAGGATCGAACCCATGACAATATTTTGTTTAACCGGATATATGTAGCCATTCTAGATGAAAAGAAAAAAAGCATTTTTGTTGTTGTTACTAATGTCACCTGAATGGCATGTGCCAGATCGAGAACAACAAAATTCCTCATGGCAAAGGGCTGGGCTGTACGCTTGTCGTTTGCCGTAGCCTTTAGTACATTAAAGGTGACAGTACTTTTTGCTTGTTTCCACTCCAATTTTGAGAGAAAACACTCTGGAGAGGATCAGGGGCCTCCCACCTATGTTCCCTTTCCACCAACCTCTCTAGAGGACTTGCGTTTTATAGCTATTTAGATTACCCCCTGCCGCGAAGGCACTACACATTTCAAAACATCCACGCTTTCTTTGGGATTCGAACCCGAAGCCTACGGTACAGCAATCAGCAGCAATAACCATTAAACTGGATTGGCGGCTAACCAAATCCCACACGTGCTTAATAGGTGACATATCTGGCGAATAAGCAGGTCAAAGAAGAAGTTACATGTGTTGAGCTGAACAGAAGTCTCAAACTGTCTTTGCAACATGTCGGCCTGCATTATCCTGCTGAAAGATAGCTCCAGGGATGCCTTGAAGGACGGGAACGACATCGAGATGTAGCACTTCACGGACGTACCTGCTGCTATTGAGATTGCCTCAATTCTTAGCAAATTAAATTGTCCATGATAGGAAATCGCACCATAAACCATAACTCGAGGTGTTAGGCTACTAAGTCTTTCGATAACGCACTCTGGAAGGCAGCGTTCACCGGCATAGCGTCTTACACGAATGCGGCCACCATGGTCCCACAAATTGATGCGCGATTCATCTGAAAGCATAACATGGTCAGCTTGCCAGGCTTTGTGCTCATGAGCCCATTGCAGATGCAGACGTCGATGGTTTAACGTGAGGGGTATCCTGAATAAAGGCACTCTTGCACGCAATTCAGGTTGCATCGGACGTCGACGAATTGACGAAGCCGACATTAGTACACATGTAGCAGTAGAAAAACGTGCTGGAGGAAGCTGTACGGTCATTCACCGCCGCGCGGAGCAGGTGTCGATCGTCGCGCGCTGACGCTACTGCCGACCACTGCCAGTTTTTCGATTTGTTCGGTGCTCTTCGGTCCACTGCTTCCAAACTCGCATATTTGTGAAACTGTTCCGCTGCACACATGCTCCTATTGCACGACAGGAAAATGCTCATCTTGAAGGCCGATAATCCTCCCCCGTAACTTGTTCGAATTTCTCCTTATTTCGTCATGGAGGCATATTTAGGTCTCACTAAACATTCGCCACTAACAAATAATCATTACCAATTTTCAACGTCCCCCCACAGCACTCTATTTTTTGCTTTCAGCATCAGTTCAGATGGCGCTACGCTAGAGCGGTGGCTCTGAAACTTTAATATTCTATGTAACATCCTATAATTGATATTTGCTGCGAAGTTCATTTAATTCTGATGATTCCTTCATGGTGTTGCATTTCTTACAAACAGTAGTGTATTTTGCTTTTGCTGTCATTTTCGCCTACAGTTTGTAATAGGATAATTTTAATTTTTTGTACGAATGCACTGAATGTGATACTAGGTTTTTGTCCAACCCAGTTTTAGGATATATCACAGAACAAATAAAAAAGTTATAATATATATATTTTTTTATATTCTAACTATAGAGATTAATTATTTTTTTATTTTCATTTAATTTCTTTCTTTTTAAAGTGAAAGTAAACAATTATTAGGTGGAAAATATACGAATTTTCTTTTCTTCTAATAAACCTAACTAAATAAACAACGCGTGCCTGTCGGAAACGCGCTGGCGCTGTTGGTAGGGGGAGGGGGCGAATTTTGACCACTTTTCCTTGGCCATTAATGGGTTAATAAAAAACAAAACACCTTGAACTTACGAATCAAATTTAGAACATTTTATGAATTAATAGTTAATAGAGCATTGGCTATTCATATTAATATTCAAAAATAGTATAATTCTTTTGAAATATATTATTAAATGTTAGAGGTTAAGGAAAAATATTTTCTCATATAATCAAATACAATTTTGAGAAACTTCTTGATGATCAAAACATTTCCCCGGTTTCTAACGTTTTTGAAACGGTTTCAAAGGGATTTGTTTCGAGTTCGCCATTTAAACTTAAAAAGAGTAAATACTCCAATACTCTGACTCAAGGCAAAAATTTTAATTAGGATATTGTAGAAAATACGTCGTATTCCTGAAAAGAGAATTAAATATTTAATCATGCTAATTCCTAATCTACATTCTCTGCCTATTTTTTTTAGATATTTGGAATTTTTTTTCGATTAAGAGATTTTTTCCTAAGCCATCTTAAATTCTAAAATTTTGTTCCTATGAATTTTTTTACCGCAGCAACAAACGTTTTCAAAATTTATACCATTAACAGCGATATAAAAAAATGGAATTCACATAATAGTAGTAGTGAATAAAATTTCTTTTTCTAATAAAAATATTAATTTTCATTTTGAGAATAAATTGTGACATGCAATACATAATAACAAGCAACTCATGGAAAATCAAGCCTTGAGTTCTGCGGAAAAGTTTCCTAGGAGTTAATGAGCCAAATTCTTATTATTCTTCACATGTGTGCAAGTTTAAAGTATTATATAGATATCTGCTCAGTTGCATCTTTTTTTTGTAGAAAATGATTAATTATGAGGCTAATGCCTAATGATTTCTTACTTCGTTAACTGGATTGTATAGAGAAAATAGAAATAAAGGTGGATATTTTATGATTAAAATAGATTAATATTCTACTAATCATATAGAATAAATATTACTTTATAACGCATACATTAATGATCTTGCCTCCGTGCCTAAAGGTGTGGGAGAATTGGAAAGAAAACTAGCCATGATCAATAAAACTTCAATTTATTCACAATATTAACTACAACTCAAATTCAATCGATCAAGGGTAAGAGACGCACCCAATTAATAAATATGAAGGCAATTAACGAGGCACGTGAGATATGAGAATACTTTAAGGTTCAATACACTTACTCAATTCAACAGTTCTGACTTCCACGCTATTTAATCCAGATCCAATCTCCAGTGACATATCGTCACTTTAAGTAATTCAATTATCAAACATCAAATATCTGCGATTACCATTGAATTTGATTAATCACTGCTCCGCTAGCAATCTATTCCATTTCTCTCTTTTAAACCTGAAAACCTAGACCAGGGGTGGGCAGACTTTTCCAGGTTACGGGCTACTTCTAATGTTTTAAAGGTATTGCGGTACACCCAGTGACGTAGGGGGCAATTCTGTATTAAAATTGAATGTTTTCTTTCTTCAACACTTGTTTTCGACATTGTACCCCTCTATTAAAATATGACAATACTATTTTTACTACAAAAACTCAAGTAACACAAGATTGTCAAGTTGAATGCTTGAACAACTCTGAGCGACTACTAGACCGTGGTGGTATTCAATACAGCGAGCAGAGAAGATACGTGAATCGATGAATCTGAAACCGAAGTATGTTCTTTATTTGTTTGCTACCAAGTCCACGGGACATGACGTGAACACAAGAACCTAATACCGTGAAAGAGCGGGAAGAGCTGATCATCAACATTTATTTCCCCCTTCAGACGGCGAGTTGAGAATTTTCCTCTTACTGTGTCAGTAAACCCTTACTGTGGCGGTATCTAAATAAGCCAGTAACTACCTCCGGATAGGAGTGATCACTATTGTATAGTGTTATGTTACGTGCTTATGAATCCATAGGTTGCGGGTTTTAATCTCCAACAAACGAATTAATGGGACCGAAAACAATTTATTGAAAGGCTGTATTACAATAGGTGCTCAAAATTACGACCAGAAGACGTCTGGTACGCTGAACAGTGTCACTGCATGGAATTCTTTACGTTCTGGAAGATTCCTGGTTAGTCATTCGGCAGCTACAGATATTCGAGAGCTGAGGTCTTCAAATGAAGGAACAGGTATCTAGTACACCAAACTCTTACGTCACCTCAGAAGAAATCCATGAACCTTCGAACACCGGTTGTTGTACTAATTTTGTATAAATTTTTTTCTGTTCCTTTAATGTATTACTGTTTCTGTTCTTTTTCTCTGTTTCTTTGTACCATAACTCGCAATTAAGGCATTTGCGACCCTCCTATGAGATTCCGAGTCATAACTGTACCCCGTACACATTCTGCAAGTTTGCCGGTCTGATATCGAATCAATTTGTATAAAATCGTTTATATTAATACTGAAATAAAAAAATCTAATCTTCTTATATTAACATAGGATGATGTTTCATCATAAATTAAAATAAGTAAACGACGGTACAACAAAACACCATAAACATTTCTCTACTTTCATTGAAACTTCTGACAAATATTTAAAAGTTTTTAGAATTAAAGTTTACTTCAGCAATGCAGTTAAGCAATAATACCTAGATACCTATATATTATTGGTGTGATTTTCTTAATAAAGCTGCATCAAAGAATTGAAAACTGTGGTATTTAATTATCTAGAAACTTTTGGGTTAAATGTTGAAAACATATGCTATGTTTTTAATATGAAGACCATTTTGTAAACATTCCACAGCGTAAGTAGCTAAAGAGTAATAATACAGTTAAGCAGATAAAGGATAAAGAAATTAAAAAGCCGTTATTCCTAAATACTTTTTCTGAACGAATAAATGTTCTTCATATATTAAGTCTTGTGAAAAATAGCTACTTTACTCTAGCTGAAATTTACTTTAGAATTAATAGCTACAGTACCAAAATTAATAATATGTGTTTTGTGTGCTTGTTAAATCTCTTCCTTAACAATTAATTATGTTTTCTTTTGTAAGACAGTAAAAGTCAATGAGAGCAGAATAAAGATTTATATTTATTTAAAAGTTAATTTGAGTATGAGTAAATTAAAGCTTCAAATGGTGAAAGAGAATTTTCGAAGCATTGGATTAATGCGCTTTGTGTGAAGTTGTTTTATCAATTTATTAGGTAAATAACAGAAACATAATTTCAAAGAAGCTGAAGATTCTAAGATATTGAACAAAACCACTGCGCGAGCTTTACTAGAATTAAGAAAATAATCAATGGTAAGTAAGTAAATTCTTATGCATTGAGTTGTTATAAAATGTGTAAAAAAAATCTTTTTGACATCTTGAAATTTGCATGCATTTTTCTTACGACTGGGTTTGTTGTCTACAAAATAATTTACTTTCAATTGAAACATTGTGTAAATTTCGCAAATAAGATTAAATATAACAGGGACAAGTAAATTGAATTTTACTATCCTGGAGAAAAAATTTACTGTATTTAATGATGCAGAAGTTATAAAATATATGTCTTGGGATCTGTGAATCCATTAATTGTATTATATAATAAATATGCTACGGAAGAGATAGAAACTGTAACATAAGTGTATAAACTTTCTATAGTACTACTTTTGGTAAGAAAGGAAAACAAAAATTTCGAACAGAGAAATGGTTCCTGAAGAGGATTTTGTTTTCATTTTTATCATTCTTACATACATATAACGATGTTTCTAAGAATTTAAGAACTATTTTAATGTATAAATGATGAATCACTACTTTCTAAGTACCTTACCTAAATGATAAAATGAATTTGGAGGATTAAGTCTAATTGAAATCTGAGTTGAGTGTTACATTATTTGTTTTCATAGAATATATCATCATCTAAAACAAATAAAAATCAAACGACAAGATATATAATTAATTAAAAGTTAATAGTATGGGAAAAGTAAACAATATTTCTTTATAGTTGTTTGCTTTAAAATTGAGACTCAAAATAGCGTTTCGCATTTTGAGCTGAATAATACTTAATATATAAAACGCTTTCTAAATGTTACACATGGAAAAAAGATTATTTTCTAAATTACTATATTATTATGAGTTATTATATATTAGCGACTTTTTATAATACAGAAAACTAATGAAAAATTGCTTATTTTAAGAAATACTACGCAATGATTGTAATACTAGTTTATTGGCTACATACGTAATCCGAGAAGTGATTTAGTGTTACTTGAACTTCCATCACGCTTCTTAAGCACAATGTTAATCTTCAAATTATATTTTTTACTTAAAAAATGAAATGAAAAGTGTAATACGATAAAATAGAAGAAATTATAAACAAAATACAACACTTTATCAATCTCTTTCATATATACAAATAGAATACTATTCAACAGGTGTTTGTTGCATATTTCAATCAGAGCTCAAACATCACATTTAAAATCCCTCTATATTTCATCTTATTAAAGGTTTTAAGAGATATTAAGTGTAGGTTTATTTAATTATTTATAATATTTGTGTACGTGTTAGAACTTCATTAATTTCTTTTTCTTTATATCACATAGAAAAACATATAATTTATTATTTAGTACTTACAAACTTTTTGAAAGTTTTTTCAAAATGCCTTAAAAAGGAAGGATAATAAATTCCAAGTATTACATATTTTATCCTTTATTTATCAACATAAGTATAACGAGGAAAAAGTTACTCTTGATAATGAAGCAGTATAATTTTAATGAAGCTATCCATCAGCTTTTAATGAAACTGTCTCACTTGAGGTTTGAATAAATTTCTGGGAACATAACAGAAAAAAAGGAAAAATATTCTAGCTCTAATTTTTAACTAACTAAAATATTCTAACTCTACAGTCTAAAATTCATATTTTACTCTCAATTAATTAAGAAAAAAGAATTAAACTTCCCAAAACTTTGTCAATTTAATCATTCTAAGTGTAAAGTCCGCCTACTGCTTCAACTCTAGTAACGGAAAGTATCGTAAAGGAAATACGCCTACATATCTACTTCTTTGGTTTTTAAAAGCATACATCTCTTGAATAGTAAATCAAGTCTTACGCAGGAGCTTAAAAATTTATGTATAGAATTTTCAATCTAATATTCTATTTATCTTTTCTACATCATATGAAATGAAATATTCATCATTCATATATTTTATTCAATTATGCTTTCGTTCTTATTTTAATACTTATTATTTGCAAGAAAAAGTTAAAATCGAATCTTTGCCCATAAAGTATTTAAACATCAAGTGAGCATTTCATTATTTCAAAAAAAAAGGTCATTTATTTCCAAATATTTGGAAAAAAAATATCTACTTTCTGTAAAAATTCCGTATGGGTTTAGTATTCTTGCATTTCGAAGTAACACAAGGGCTGTTGGCAGAATGCGTTAAGACAGAGATTCTTAAACTTTCGATCACCACGCCACCATTTTATGTATCAGGCTAACATCGTAGACCCCCAAAGTTTTGAATACCCCTCTCTGACTCCCAACACATAATTAAGTGATTTAAAGGTTCCTCAATTGTTATATATATATATATATATATATATAATCAAAATTTTCTTGATAGAGAAATTAAATTAAAAGATAGTAAAATAGTTACTAATATTTAAGATAATAGAGAAGACTTTAATTTCAATTTTATAAAAGTACCACATAGGGAGAGTAATGTACATATGTTTCTACATTCAGAAATATTGTTATTAATTACAGACAACGCAATAAATTTCTAGTTTCAATAAATCAGAAAAAAAACTATAAACATTTTACTAAATACTGTTTAATTCAAAAATACCCAATTAATTTTATTAATAGATATTTGAATAAAGAAATTCTAAATAGTAAGGATTAAATTTCCATAGTTTATTAACAGGTTATTATTATAAATTTATTATTATTCCTAAATAGATATAGGTACTTCCAAATTCTAATTTTAGATAAAATTATTTGTTCTATTAGAATTTTTTAAAGTCATTTTATTTTAGTGTCCTTAAGATAATGGTAGTATGTTTTCAATTCTTAATTTATTATTTCTATTCTTTTCATATTTTTGCTAAGTGCTACTTTTCAGTCATTGCTATGCTTTGAATTCGTATTTCGGTTAAGAATCTGGCAATAGCTTGTTTATTGTACTCAGATTTAGTGCGGGCTCTGCATTTTTGAATGTAATTTTTAGGTAAGTTACCTTTTTCTCATAATGAATTTGGATTTTCTATCCATTATTTTCAATAGGTTTTTGCTCAGTATTATTAACAGAAAGGTCGAAGGTTGGCTGGCCACAAAGCATGTTCAATCCCACTTTCACAAAAATTATTTTATATTTAAGCGGTCCTAAGTCAGCAATGTTTATAATACTGTAGCATCCCTGCTTTTATATTTTCTATATTTAACTCTATTTTTTAATTTTTCTTATTTCCATTTAAAATCTATTGTCTGGTTATATTACAATTTCAATTCTTTTCAGCTTGATCATGTTTATTAATCTCTTTCTTGTAGTGAAATTTTGATTATATATGAAATAAAATAATAAGAGAAAATTGTACTACCCACAAAGCTAAAAAATAGAAACTGGATTCAAAGAAACATAAGCAGAAAATAAATGGTAGAAATGAATATTGTACTAGATTTGGATAAAAATATGCGTAACAGGTAAAAGAGGTAGAGCTTTTAAAATGGAAGAAACCAAAATAGTCTATGAACTAAAATGGTGACCTATTATGATTTCTAAAGCTGCGCTGAATTAGGACCATTGAAATTAGGATTACGCAATGCTTTATGGGTCAACCTTCCCCGTACAGCAGAAATTTTTGAAATAATAGATAAAACAGAGCCATGTTGAAAAGTTAGGCCTAAATCTATCACACATGTATTTTGCACCAGACAGTAAAATAAAATTAAAGTATGAAAAGAAAGGTTTATCGCAAAGAGTTGAATGTAAAGAAAAGAATTTTTTTAAGGAAAAACTAAGCAAACACTTACGTGTCAAAATGCTAACCAAATGAGAAATAAAGACAATGCATCTTAGTCAAAAATCACGCAAAATGACATGTTAAAATTGAAGTGTTACACACAGAAGCAATATATATATTGTTACGTAGATCGGGGTTCCAGGATTTTATGCAAAATCAGTCGTAAATAACAAGGCAATTCCTTAAGAGGATGAGTATTTATTGGCATAAATCAATCCTTGAAAATACAGGATTCAACAGCAAAATTCGCAGAATATTAACAGAAGGATTTCACACTTCAACAGCACTCAGCACAATAAGCAATGTCTAAAATTCACGTATGTAAATGACTATTCACAAGCACAGCCGAGCTTATCAAATTCAAGGCAAGTCTTTAATCGTAATCAAAACAGTGCTCACTACTCGCTGGTTAAAATCAGACTCGCTTTTCGCTGGCTGTAGCCAGACTCGCTACTCCCTGGCTGAAACCAGACTGACTCTTGCGGCGAGTATCCTTCTATTTATAGCAGAGGCCAAAAGTTCCGGAAAGATGCGCTCGCGCCACAGATCGTGAAATTAGTGGATTCTCTACTATTTCTAGAAGAATCAGAGGGTCGAACTCGCAACATGGTCGCAAAGTCCAAATTGTCATCAAAAAGGATGCAACTTGGCTCTATCGCAATATTTCGCCAGTCCATTTAATCGCATTATAAAGTAAGTGACGGCGTTGCTTGTGAATATTATAATTTTAACATGAAATAAATATAGCATAGAGTAATATAAATAATTTTTCAGTAATATTTCAGTTTTAATCATGTTAATTCATCTCTCTTTTGCAGAGAAATTTTGATTATATATATATACTACAAAATACTAGTTTCAAATAAATAAATAATTTAAGCGCAAATAAATGAATAATACAGGTGCAATTCGATTAGGAAATCGAGATGGATGCAATCGTTATTGTATTGGCGTGCTATATGTGAATTCAGTTCTTAATCTTTGTACATGTGTTTCTATAATATATTCTTTAAAAATATTTTGTTTCAATAATGGCAATGAGTTGTTAACAATAAAAAACTGAATTAATATGCTTGATCAAAATACATGTTTTAGTAAATATTTCTATCGGGAAAAATTTAGTGATCCATTCTAGGAGGACACATCTTTCAAATTGTCCATGAGGTGTTTCAGAGTCTGTAAACGAGGAAAATCTTAACATTAGATGAGAGACTTTTATGGACACCACAGAATGGCACTGTGGACTCCAAGAGTCCGCAGACCAAAGTCTCAGAATCACTGCCTTAAGGGACAGACCTCATTCAAAATAATTTAGAGCAACAAACCGTTCCCCGAAGACGCACAACATTCCCCCACTCAGCCTTAATGGAGCCAAAATCTGAAGTTTACGTCTTACTACAGGAAAATTACTCAAACATTCATATCTACTGACAAGGAAATTACGTGCAACAAATGTCTTCAATACGGATACACAAGATTAAGCAACACAAAAACAAAAGTAGTGCAAAATAAAATTTTTCTCATTAAACAAACTCAGATTATACATTTATTTGAATGACATCGCTATTTCTTTTAATACTTTTTACTCTTTATTTTTGTCTATTTTATATAAATGAATCACCATACCAATTGAAGGGGTTCATTTTAGAAATCTTCCCCTCCTCTTGTAGTAAACTTATCCCCGATACAGCAAAAAGTGACCCGATCTCATGTAAGGGATCATGGATTGCTGAGAGAAGCACAATCTTAATAGTATATGATAAATACATGCATCTCTCATCTTTTTTTGTAACCTATAAAAGACTCTTTTTATTTCAAGCTTCAGAATACCACTCTGTCACACAGTGTGACGTTCTACTGATGTTGTCGGACTGATACCTTTCATCATAGCGGTGCTACATACATACTTGATGACTATCGAAGGGAAAATAGAATCAGGACTTGTTCTGATGATTCGAACCAGTGCCATTCTGTTATCTACATTGGCTCAGCCCTTTAACATTGTAAGCAGAGTCGCCTATACTGGGAAGCTATTGTTTGTCTAGCTAACAGACCACATGAGTGCAGGCATTAAGCTAAAAATCGATGGGCTGACATGGGGAGATTAAAGGTGTCGTGCTCATGCAGCATATTGTATTAAAAGAGACTTGTAGAACCGACACTGTACCGGTGCTTATGCTGATATCACTCTGGCTACACCTGCACATCTTAAACATGGGACATTGTCTTGTCCCAATTGTCTTTGTCACACCTGGTACATTGGATATCAACTGATATTTGACGCATAGAACATGTCCTTCTCGGTCCAATTGATATGTTCCACATAACACACACACACACACTCTCTGCCTTTCGGAACTTCATTCGCTACCAGAAACCTTGAATTTTTTAGTATCAACCGTGTTCCCTGAAACTGTCGCTGGTAAATTATATAACTTCCATCTCAAGTAGCATCACACTTAAACAGTTATTGTTTAATACTGCTAGAAAATATACCAGGTTTATTTTAAAGAAATAAACTATATATAAGCAAAAAACAATATATAATATTTGTTATGTAAAATTCTCTTCATTCTTTAACCCCCCTCCCTCCCCTGTACCTTGCAGAGCAGGCTCATTTAAGAGTAAAAATGAGTTTTGCGTACGTATTCTAGACACCAGACTTTCATGATAAAAATAACAATTCATAAAAATGTACTTAACTCTTAAAAATTATGTCTGATAAAAGAATTTTTTCAGCGTTTTACTTCCTTTTTAATTAGTCTTTGTTTCATTTTGCTTTGATGAGAGTAGTATAAAGAAATGATAATCTCCCTTATAAAAACCTGTTGTGTCTATACTATAAACATTTTGATTAATATATTGCGTTACATTCTGCCATTAATCAAAGAAAAACAGTAAGAAAGTTGTTTTATAACACTATTTTTTAGCTTTCTTTTAGAGGCCGTGGTAGCCTAGTGGTCAAGGTAACGATCTCGTGTCATGAGTTCGAGCCCAGTACCCCTGAAGACCCTTTGTGTAGAGAAGCGATGCACCTTTAATCTGTTTAGAGCTCAAATCTCCTCCCGTTGGTGAGGTGTGGTAGTTAGGAGAGGAGGTTCCAGCTCAGGTGTCGTCCTCGTCACTTGACTATGGTTCAAAATGACGAGGTTCGTCGCCAAAAGTCGTTATAATTTGAAACGTTAATATTCCGTCACGATCACTCGTTTTCTTTTAAATTCAAAATCTGATGCGTTTCATGTATATTTTGATAATTTTGTATATATATTTATTCTTTATTGCAAAAAATTACAGTAAAACCTTTCTATAGTCTTATGTACTTACAGAATAAAGTTATAGATAAAAACATTGCCTATGTTTCTAAATCAGCTTCGATTAAAAGTGGAAGTAAAGAAGATATACTAATTTGTTTCTTCTTAATTGTTGAATAAGTTGTTTATATAAGTGGAGTTTTTTGTTCTTTTTGAGCAAAAATTTGCTTAAAAGTACATTTGTTAAAAATGGAAAACTATTACTGAGCCTTTCTCCATTTGTCTATTTGTAAGAAATAAATTCTCATACAGTGAAAAATGGAGGAATTATAATTTTTTTCGTCTTTTCTTCATAATTAAAGTCTTATTTGAGTTACTCGGATATGTCATGAGGTAATAGATCATCAACCGTACGCCAAATACGTTTCTCTGGACGATCGGTAGGCTTTCAGAGTGGATCCAAGTTTCCCCGAAAGGAATTTTGTCATCCATTTCAATTTACTTTTGTTTACTTCTTTTAATAGTAACAACTTATACCTGTAAGTAGTAGCATTATATTGTAATGGTATTTATTTTGTTATAAATTGTAGAGAACTAGAGTTTACTTTAGTGTGAGAGGCAGCCGAAGAGGATACATTGGAAAATCAACTATTTTTATTTAAGTAAGTTCAAAATTTAATGTCTACAACTAGCTAGTTATCCTTATTTTATAATGAAAATTTTTTCTTAGAAAGTATATGCACTGGATTCAAAGTTTCTTGTGATCTTGACAATGATAATAGGGCTCCGAGCCTTATTCCAAAATGCGTTTAAAATCCGCCAAGTAATTTTCACAGATAAAATTCAGACTAACATTGTCAGTATTTATTTCTAACTTTTTCCATGAACTCATTTCTCTGAACTATAAATTGTAAGATCCATTTGCAAGTGCCGTGATTTCTTTACAGAAAGAGATTCTTAAGAATTCTCAGGGTGTCAACTTCATCTCGGAGGCTGAAAATATAAACAATTTTCAAATTGAAATTAAATAATTCGAATTTTTTCATATTATTTATAAATGAATAAGGCTTCACAAAAGTGTAAAATTTTTAAAATATAATCATGATTAAAAAAATTATAAGCATATGAAAATAGAAAATATTTCTGTCCGAAATATTGATAATGTTTTACGTTGGGCATCATATTTTCTAAAATATTAGGTCTAATTACTAGCAATAAGTTGATTTATAAAGTCAAATGCATCCTTTTTACACTGTAGCTATTTTTACATAAATAAAATAATAAATAATATATTTTAAAATAAAAAAATGCCTTTAAATTTTTTTAAATTTAAATATTTTTTAAAGATTTTGAAACATGAAATATACATAATGCTAAAATTATGTAGGGTTTAAAGAGTATAGAACATTTTATAATTCTATAAAGTTTTATTCATCAAAGGCCACTATTTTAGAAAATAGCATGCGCAACGTATAATTTACTAATATTTATTACAGGAATGTTTCTTAAATTCATATACTTATAATTTTTAAAATTATGATTATATTTTAAACATTTTGTACTTTTTGGAACCTCATTCCTTTTTAAATAATGTGTAAAATATCCGAAATGTTTAATTATAATTTCTAAGAATTACATCTATTTGAAAATTGTTTGCATTTTCAACCCCCGAGACAAAGGTAACACCCCTGAATCGTCGTAAATGAAACAATTTATTGATAGAATCCTCATTGAAGTTTAGTAGGTGTACGCGAAAAAATCCGTAACATGGTGAATCATAAATTTTGATTTGTGTGTGTTCCAAAATTGAAATCTCACTAGACATCCTTTAAAGTTATTTTTTTAATATTTGTGGATTTTGAATAGTTAATCTATTCTGTCATCTTTTTTGATGTAATATATTTAACGATATATTAATAAATATGTTAAATTTTCTCGTTTATTTGCTGTCTCAGGCAGATTAAAATAAAAAAAAAATATGCTCAAAATAGGAATGTTTAAATTATTTAACTAACATTACTTATTTTAAATGATTAAAGTTATTTGAAGGCAAACTTAATATATGACAATTGAAAGCAGCATTTTGTCAAAGATAATTTAATTATCTTTTCTTCTTTTTTGATGGCTGAAAACTGACCTTTTTCAACCAGAAGGATAGAAAGAGAATGAACTTGAATTAAACTTTTTGATAATTCTTACATTGTATGTCCCAAATAAAATAAATCTTCTAAATGAAAATTTATTAACATAACATGTAATGAAATCAATACATATGGGTTCTGAGTAGAAGATAATGAACACACAATAAGAAGAAATGTGAGTAATAGTGATATCTTGAAAGTTCATGGTAATGCTGACTATATTTTATATTTCAAATGTTGCACATTTAATTACACAAATATACAGAATCAGTCCTGGAGGGTAATATTATTCTCTCTCCTAAGACAGATTACAAGTGTAAGAATTTCATAGTGTCTGTGATGTTAACAGTGCTTGGTTAAGAATATTATTTTCATTGATTATTATTTTGCGTTAGAGAGCCCCCGAGCCAAAAATACTTAACATATAACATAATTTTATGAGTAGTATGGAATCAAATTATTATACTGTCACATCTTTGACTGTTAACTAGTGATAAAGATTAGTAAATACATTTCTCTATAACAATGGAATTAATCTCATTCGTATGATATGTATTAATTATTATGATTCTTCACTTTGATGTTTAAAGGAGATTGGCTCCTTCATTAAAATATTTGATTAATGTTCCTAAGTCGGCATTCCTTTTTATATTGGTCTAAAAATACAAAGCTCTTCAGTTAATTTTTTATTTTTCCTATACATGTAATGTATAGGAATGATTACCCGTTTTTTCATATAAAGATTTGATATACTTTATGCTACACTTCAAGTATTCTATATACAAATTAAAGAGCATTATATATGTAAATTACGACATGCGGTGGATTATATTTTATTCACCTATTTTTATTTTACTATACATTAAATACATTTTAAATATATTTCTTTTTTTGCTACTACTTTTACATAATATATATATTTGAGGGGAAAAAATGTGATTTTCTTTAAATTCTTTTCAAGAGCATACTCATTTCCGGATCATATGTGATTCAAAAACTACAAAAAGGATAATTTTTTTAAAAAAATAATAAATATGAATCTTAATTTAGCTTTTGTGGAATATTTTTTTCTTTTATTAACTCATCGTTAGTTTAAAGTTATTTAGATTCAAAGCAGAATTTTTTTAAAAATTTTATTTTAAATTTAACGCATAATTGTTCTTATATTTCTCTAATACTCTAGTATTTTTCAAAAAAAAAAAAAAAAAGCTTTAATCATTTCTTGTACTTTTTTATTTCTCGGATTTAGTAATTTACTAAGATTTATAAGGCTGTTTCACTTATTTTGTATTTTTTGAATTTTCAAATAAAATCGTATTTAGACAACGTTTGAGCGAACATTATTTAACCATAAATAAACAGCAAATATTATGGAGTAACTCGTCCGAGATGACGACCCTATTTCAATTCGTCATCAAAGTCGCTTTATTCGTGCACAAAGCTCGCGCATCTAAGCTAACATATGTCCTGCAAATGCAGTAAATTGGCGGTTGAAACAGCTTACAGCATCGATTCAAGCGTGCTAACGTCACTCTAATCGCACCGGGATCTCAAATATGCCACATTTTCTTGTTTCAATAGTTTTCGTCACAGTCAGAGTATATAATTTCGCTTAGGTGGGTGTCAGCGTGGGTGTATGGCGTATGAACTAGCCTACCTTTCTCGGTCAAATCATCATGTTCTTCGCAAAATCATCTGTCCGCCATCTTCAGTGGCGTCACATTCCATTCTAAAATACGTTATCTGCTTATCCACTGAAACAAGAAAATAAATTTTTTGAAAGATTTTAAGGGCGAAAATAATGACATAGAAATTGCTCTCTTCCTGTAGTATTCTTTTATATCATACTCTGCTTCAGTGGTTCTTAAACTTTCAAACCCCATAGACTCTTTCTGTATCAGCCTTGTAATACTGTCCCCTGCGAGTCTAAAGGTGTTGGAGGATTGGAACACTAGCCATAATACAACAAAATAATATAATTTATTCACAATATTAATTACCATACTAATACAATCGATTCAGACTAAGAGATGCTCTCAAATAATCACTAAGCCGACAATAAACGAGATAAGCAAGATAAGAGAAAGCTAGTATATTAACCGCACTTACTCAAGGCGATCACTTTGATTTCTTATCTATTTAACCTGGATTTAATCTCAGTGACAGTTCGTCACCTTAAGTAAATCAGTTAGCTAATATTAAATATCCACGATTCACCTTCAATTTTATTAATCTCTGCTCCAATAGCAGACTAGTCTATCTCTAACCTGAAAACCTAGACAATATATAGTAGTCTTAATTAAAATAATCACGTTCTCTTCTTCGAAGTGGGGTTTTATAATAAAATAATTTTTAAAGACCCGAAATTCCCCCAAAGCACAATTAGTAGAAGGAGCTAAGATATAGAAACATCACAGCCTGACTCGCGGACCCCCGAAATTTTGAACACTCCTCACTGACTTCCAACTCATCACTGAGTGATCTAAAGACTCCTCAATAATTCTAAGACTGTCTGTCTCTGTTGCGTATACAGACTTTTTATCATTTCTTTTTTTCCTCTAAGAAAACAGTAAATATCTAATTAAAAATATTATGCTGTAGTAATGGCTATGTTGCTGAAAACAATAACAATAATAATAATAAAAATAAACAAAATTAATATTCTTGATTGAATTACATTGATCTTATTGAGGTTTTTTTATTAGGATAACTTAGTGATCTACTCTAGGACGGCACGTCTTTCATTTTTTTCAAGAGAATTTTCAGAAAATAAGAAACCTTCGCGAACCCCTTAGAAAAACGTTGGAAATCCTCGGGGCCAACGGAATACAGTTTAAGAACCACTGCTGTATGTGAACATTTCACATCATTTGCATTGTTTGGTTGAGGGGCACCTGCTCTAAATTTTGCATAATTTTCTGATCACTCTACCTAGGTGTTGCATTTTTAATACCATGTAGTGCCGGGGTAGGCATAACGTCGATCGCGATCGACCGGCGGACCACCAAGACATTTTGAGGTGACCGCCTAAAAATTTTACCAGTTAGTAATTATATACGGAAAATTCAAGATTGGCTGACAGTATGTAAACTGAATTCAAGATTGGCTGACAGTATGTAGACTGAATTCAAGATTGGCTGACAGTATGCAGACTGAATTAAAGATTGGCTGACAGTATGCAGACTGAATTAAAGATTGGCTGACAGTATGTAGACTGAATTCAAGATTGGCTGACAGTATGAAGACTGAATTCAAGATTGGCTGACAGTATGTAGACTGAATTCAAGATTGGCTGACAGTATGCAGACTGAACCTTCTACTGACTTTAACAACACGAATTAAATTTAGATAATTTTTTAAATTTTTTAAAATATATTTTGTATTGTTTCATAATAAATGTATTATTTGATATAATTATATGGGACTATTATTAATAAATTTGTATCTTGCGTTTTGCTTTAAATGCGGTTTAAAAGGTGTTTTTTATTTTAATTATGTAGGTATATATATATATATATATATATATATATATATATTTATATATCTATATATAACTTAATTATAAGTACGGAATATATCCTTTATATCTATACAAATAAACAAAATTGAAGTGTCTGTTTGTAATTTCAAATTAGCAGCTTTTTACTTAATGCACTAAAAGTATATACGGTACTCATAACAAAAAACCAATTTTAAAATTTTGTCTGTCTGTCTGTCTGTCTGTCTGTCTGTTTGTTCCGGCTAATCTCGGAAACGGCTGGTGCGATTTTAAAAATCCTTTCACTAATGGAAAACTACATTAACGGGAGTAACATAGGCTATATTTTATTCCGTATTCTTACGGGAACGGAAACTATACGGGTGAACGTGAAACTGAATGCCGAGATGAACGCCAAATTCAGCGCCAAGCTGAGCTAATGAAGTCGTTGTTTTGGTTACTGGCGACCGATGCTCTTCATGAGACATAATAGTGTTACGCGCACATCATAATACGCTGACACGTGCCATATTTTTATTATTTTTTCATGATAGTTATCTCACTGTTCAGTTAAGTAGAGCATCCGCTGTTTCGGATGCACTTTTAAAAATAATAAATCAAGGCTTCATAAGCAAAAAGCAATGCAAGAAACAAAAAATTTATAAGTTTTACGGTTAGTTTTAATCCTTTCTTTTTTTTATTTACAATTTTAGTCACATTTAAACAATAGTTATTATTTGCTTAATATTTATATTGTAATCGAAGAATAATATTTTTCAAGGTATCTTTCATTTTTCTACCTCTCTGTTTTTCTTAATTCAAATTGTTCTTAATTTCTTAATTGTGAGTTTCTTTAATTTGGCGTTGCGGGCTCAAGTGGTGTTATAGATAATTATCCCCATTTTTAAACTATTAGACGTACAGTCTTGAAATTTGATAAGCAGATTCCTTTCGTAAAGTAGAGAACCGCTACAAAATGGGTTTCGCGAATATGAACTACCAAGTTTAATTTCGGGAGATTAAGAGGCGTAATTGATAAATATTTCCATTTTAAACTATTTGATCATTATGCTTGAAAATTGGTAGGCATGTTCCTTTCATGGAATAGAGTTCCTCTAACAAAGAGTAAAGCGAAAATTGACCCCAAGGAGGGTTGCGAGGGGTCAAGAGGAGTTACAGAAAAAATTCATGTTTTTAATTGTTAGACCCATATACTTGAAATTTGTTAAGCATGTTTCTTTTGTTGAATAGGGATCCACTAAGAATGTATTTTAAGCAAATCAAGTTCTGGGGGGGGGTGCAGGGCGTTACTGGGACGTATTGACACAAAAAAAATTCCTTTTTTCGAGCTACAAGGACTATAATAATGAAATTTGGTTTGCATTTTTCTTTTGTTGAGTTGAAATCCGCTAAGAGCGGTTATTTTGGAAAACGGCTCTCAACGGGATTACGGGGATATTGATAGTAAAACTTTTGGTTTTTTTTCTGTTAGATTTAGACTTGAAATTTGGCTGCATGTTCAATTTACGGAGTAGAGATCCACCGAAAATTGGTTTTGCGGGAATCCACTTGGTTTTGGGTTACGAAAGAGCAAACATCATTCTATGCTTCCATTTTAGAGATTTTTAGAAAACACAAATTAGATGAGTTCTGCCCCTTTTTTTATCAACAGGCGACAGTTACAGGTATAAGTATATTTTTCAATACAATCGAATTCTTAATGCAGGACTTAGATATCAATAATTTATACATATATATAAGCAGTAAAAATTTATAAAACATCATGAAATTCCCAGCGAAGCGGACGGGTAACAGCTAGTATATATATATATATATATATATATATATATAATATATATATATATTCCGTACTTAATATTAAGTTATAATAATAACCTTTTCCTCACCTCACCACACCTTCGACATTGAGCAGTAGCGTACACAAGAATTTTTAAAGGGAAGGAGGTCGAGAGTTGAAAGTTTACCATTCTCGTATCATTCCCCAATACGCAACCAAACATACCTTTTTGATTTTGTCGATTGTCGGGACAAAAAACAGCAAAAAATAAATTACTGAATAAATAATTAACATTAATATATAAAAAAATTAATTATATCAAATACTTAATTACATTTTGCATGCTATATACATGGGGCTATAATGAATCGGAAAAACATTAAGGGATATGAGGGAGGGTCCGGACCCGTAGACCCCTCCCTCGCTCTTGTGTGCGCCACTGACACTGGGTGGACCGCGACTCCTTGAAAAAATTAGAAGTAGCCCGCACCCTGGAAAAGTCTGCCCACCCCTGATATAGTGCATTTAAATCTAATTATGAAACTAATTATCTCACGATTCAATCAGACATTTCCACATCAAGTTAGTGAACATCATAGGTTTTAAGATTACAAATATCTTCAGTGGTTTTAACGTAGGAAACAATAAGCCGCTTCGATGATTGAATCCGTTGTAAAAGATTTAGGAATATAATCAATATTTTCCAATCCTTTCTTAAAAGAAGCATTGGTGACTGTGATTCTTAATCATATGTATATAAACTTAAGTATTTCATACCATCTTTTTCGGGAAAAAGGACTGAAGTATTTCAAGGGTTTTTAAAGAAAAGTAATAAAATATCTTAAAATTGATTTTTATTTTTCCTTTTACTATTTATTTAAATCGGTGTAAGAATTGGTCAGTGTGTTAAATCTATAAAGAGCTGTACATTCCGATGAACAGAGAGAAACTTATTCTTGTAATAAACTCCACTTAAGCTTATATCAGTCATAATTGCAAGAAATATAAAATAGGAAATAAATTTCAGTGTATAATTTTGTACTATGCTTAAAAGAAACTCCGATACAAATATTACAAATTTAAGAGGAAAAAATTAATAAAATATACTATTATTATTTATCAATCTTTAGTAACAAAAGTATTTAAATAAAAAAAATTATTTTGCTTAAGATAATAACAACGTTTGTACATTCATATGAACAGATAAAAATTTATTCTTGTTATAAATTCCACTTAAGCTTATATCAGTTATAATTGTAAGAAATATAAAATAGGAAATATGAGTGTATAATTTTGTACTATGCTTAAAAGAAACGCCTATACAACAATTACAAATTTAAGAGGATAAAAAAATACTATTATTATTTATCAATCATTAGTAACAAAAGTATTCAAATAAAAAATGCATTTATTTTGCTTAAGAGAATAACAACGTTTGCGCATTTTTTTTTTTCATTTTGATTACTTTTATTTTTCTCAAAAGAATTTTTTTCCAATCCAAACTCCTTTCTTGTGGTTCAAATTTTATTCAAAAACCAAAGAATACCAAGATCCCTTTTATGTATTTTTTCACGTTTTTTTTTCTTTTTTATTTAAAAAAATGAAACTAAGGTTTGATTGTTCTGCAGATTCTTTGTAAAATTTCTGACTCAAAAAATATTTTATTTGTGTTTTCAGAAAAGGAAAAAAAAAGAAAAAGAATATATTTTTTAAATTCTTCATGCGCTCTAAAGTTAATTATTTTACGTTTAGTTACAAGCAGAAATTCTTTAAAATATTTCGTTTTAAATTTTAAAAAATACAATTAAATTGTATGTATATTAAAAAATGGGAACAAAATCAATATTTAATATATATATATTATCGTTAAAGTGTATTATTCAGTTATTTCCTAGATTAACTAGGTTTTTCATGAAATAAGTAGGCAAGTCAGTTAAAGTATGTAACAAATGAAAAATTTCATACTTTACCTAGTTATTCCATGAAATAACTAAGGTTACATCGTTAAAGTGAAAAATAAACAATTTCAAACATATTTTATAAATTAATGGATCATAAATAGCTAGTCTCTCGAAAAATACATTGTATCTCTTGCGGATGAATAATTGATAAATAATAAGGGGAAGAAGATAATATAATTTATTACTGCTCATTTTGCTAATATTAGTTAAACATAAAAGGGAGGAAAAATATGCTGCAAAAATAGATTTTATTTAAATATTATCAACAAAAATACATGCTGGGATGAAAAACTGTTGCTTTATAAAAGCCTGTGTAAACTATTTTAAACAAAAATGTAAGAGAATATTAATTTAAATTTTATGAGATATATACCTTTATTTTACTTTTCATTATTTGCTGTGATGACACTTTGGATTGGACTGCTTATAATTTTTGAAACAAGCCCAATTTTATAATTATACATTTTTTTTACACGAGAACTTTTTGAATCCTTTTTCAGTTGCGCAACTTTGAGATATTGCAACAGATAGAAGCGTTGTGTCAATATTTGGAAATTTTTCAATGAAAATTAACTCTCGCTGACATATACTGAACTGATATCTAGAGTACAACTGTTTCATTCGGCCATCCCTAATTGGAAAAACCCTTCCTAAAGCAGCTAGAACTGGTTCAAAGAACTTTCGAGTGCCGTATTTCATACTTTAACGATCAAGTAATCGTTATTCTATAGAATACCTAGTTAAATGGTAGAATTGAACTATTTTATACACTTTAGCTGTCTTGTCCAGTTATTTCATGAAATATCTATATATTCTATGAAATAACGGATTTCACACACTTTAAAGGTAACATATATATTTGATAAACATCCTTCGTATTCTATAAATATTAATGTAAAATGCTTGTTTTAGAATATTTTTAAATATGTATAAGAAAAAACATTTTGAATCTGAGATACTTGTATTATTTTCACCTACAAAAATGTTGTTAAAATAAATTACATGAAACTTATGGAAATGAGACTCGTACTACGATGAATTTGTATATTCTAGGTTTTACAATTATTGGAAATATTGAGAAAACTGGAATCTATTTATAATTTCAATCAATAATTTAAAATATACAAGAAAATAACAGCAATGTGTTAAAATAATGAAAAAATGTTTGTAAACTTCTTTTCCCGAACATGCCTTATTCGGGATTCGAACCCGAGCCCACTCGGTTACAAGACAAGGGTGATATCCACCATTTTGATTGAGTGGCAAAAAATTCCTTTAAATCTTGTTAAATATCAAAAATATATTAGTTAATGAATATTCATTTATATTCTTAATATAGCACTGAATTGTATCTTTATGAAATATTTAACTTTCATATAATACAGCAATTCTTACAATTAATTGACATTTTTTTTTCTTCTTCCCTTTAAATGTGTGACTCTTCCACCTTCTAATCGTCAAAGGATTGTACCTTTTTAAACACATACACACACACTCACAGCACACGTACATCCACACACACACATTTAGACACGCAGCGTACACACGCACACTAACATTCGCACATGCATACGCACACTAACACTCGCACACGCACACTAACACTCACACACACAGCAAATACACACTCACACACGCAGCACACACACACGCAGCACACACAACACGTGCAGCACACACAACACGTGCAGCACACACAACACGCAGCACACACACACTAACACTCACACAATAACACCCACACACACTCGCACACACAGGCACACACAAGCAATTTGGAAATTAATATCCGACATGAAATAAGAGGCGAAATATTTTTTCTTGCAGAGTAAGATTAAAATGAAATTCATTACAAAAGAATCGAGAGTAAAAATATTTCCAATTTATTTTTCCTAAGAAAATCTGCAAATCCTATACAGCAAGAATATTTAACTTTAATTCTTTAATTCCAAGAAAGAGGTTTTTAACCGAATTCTCTTGGGAAAATTTCAATCTACTTTAGATTCTATCTCAGAAAAGGCAATAGTGAGTCTCTTGTGGAAAAGATACTTGGATATTATAAAATATTTTTAGAAAAAAAAATATATATACTTATTTTCTTGCAAATTGTGGAATCAAACCGAGCGTTACAATTTTAAAAACAATCTGTTTAACCGAAAAGTACTTAGAATTTTAAAAACAATCTTAGAACAAAGAATATAAAAATGTAAAAAAATATAATTTCCTCGAAAAACAGGACTTCTTGCATATAAATCCGTCATCTATATTTTTTGAATAAATGTGTTAGATATAAAAATGTGTAGACATTGAAATTACTGAAATTTAATGTTTCCTTAAGCATTTTATAAAATATTTATGCAAAACAATCTTATTATTTGGAAACTTTTCGAGTTTAATTCTTTTCTTTTGATTAAAAATATCAAGTTTATCTTTTTATTCGATTTTAAATATTTTTCGAATTTAAATAATTTTCTACATAACTCTCTGAAAATTGTCCTTTTTATATTTTAACTTTCATTTTTATTTCATTGATACATTGTATCAAAAGCATTCTTACAAAGGATTAAATATTATCCTATCTTACTGTGCTCAGTATTTATATACATTTCAGTAATTAATTTCATAGAATTTAATGGTTAGCATATAAGTATTGAAACTTTTGCTCTTTTATTTTCTTCCTTTTTGAAAAAACATATTTGATTATAAATCCACGGAAAACTAATTCATAGGCTTTTCCCCCCTTGAATTTTTTGTAAAATTTGATCAAATCTAAAACAAGTTTTATGTATCTTTCAAAATTTTAATAATCTCCTTTCAATTAATAGATAGTATTTTTCTTCGCTGATTATCATAATATAAATTATAAAATTTTTAAAGTAACTAAGAAAGTTATTTTAAATACTTTTTACACACTTTAAATATAAACACATTTTACAACGTGTGTCTTGTAAATTTCATGATTTAAACAACAAGAATATCATTGAAGTAGCTTACATTTAATTCATTCCTTATAAAATTTATTTAAGTTTACTGAAAAAAATAAATATTGCCAAAGGAAAATGAGCTCAGAAAATATTTTCTGAAATGTAATAAAATGTCAGTGACAGCATAATTAATGTTTTGTTTTAAAAGCTGCACTATTTCCTTTTTTAAAAACAAATTCGGAGTAATAGTAAAAAAAATAGGTTTTACTTTCAGATTATATTATTAAGTTGTTTCTGTAGGTAAAAAGTCAGTTTGACAAGCCATTATTTTATAACTTTAAAAAATTAATTTTTTAAATTTTTTTTAAAAAAAAATAGAAAATTTTAAAATATTTTAGTATTTTAAAGCGATTTATGTCTCGTAGTTTATTGAAAATAAAAATTTGTATGGATTTAAAAATCTGTTCCTTTGTTAATTTTTAATAATTATTTTTATTGGTAAACCTGGAAAAAACAGGAACACTTTTAAAATATTAATTTTATCTTATTTTAAAAAAAATAACTAGATATCTCAGACCTAAATCTATACTAGTTTTTGTAGAACAGATAATTAGGAGATATAAAAAATTCAAGACTGTCTTAAAAAAAAAAAACCTTTACGTATTAGAATACATTTCAATTTTCAAAACTAATAGTCTGAGAAAAACTCATTTAAAGTTTTCCAAGTCAAAAAGGAAAATCTAATAATGGCTGTAAAACTAATTTTTTAATATGTTGTTTTCCAACTTATTTCTACATTAAAATGCTACCTAAATTAAGTATGACTGAAAACATTGTTTTTAATTCAAAGTATATTTTTGCATAATATTAATAGCATTTGTTATAACGACAAGTTATTCGGCTTACTTTTAACCTAATATTCTCATAAAAGTTTTGAAACACAAAACATTTATGTACAAAAAATAATGATACTAACTTAAGCTAAAAGTTTCCAGATTTATACATAATATTTAACTTTTCCAGTTTTAAATCAGGCAGTTTAGGAAGTTTGAGTTTTTGTAGCGCGACTTTCTAAAAAAAATACTGTGCATTATACTAGAACTACAATTTGTTTACTATAATGCAGTTTGAAACTTTATGAAAATATTCACATTTTTCTGCAATATTTGGATGTAGTTTGATACATTATGGAAATATTTATATCTTTCTGCAATATTTGGATTCAGAACATTTGTTTTCTGAAGTCTCATTGTAGCATCACCCAAAAGCTAGATTTTAGTTTATAATTTTAAGTCATATTCTGTCTCTTCCAATATTAGTTCTCATTTCACTGAGTACGTTTTTGCTGTGGTATTTTTTGAAGAGAAAATAAGTTAATAATAAAGTAAAAAGCTTCTAAGTTAACATATAATATATATATGTATGCATAAATAAATATTGCTCGAAATCAATCTTTATCAAGTAACTGTGTGAGAACTCAAAAAACTTCAAATATAAGCAGGCAGAAATGATTTTAGTAGAAAAAATTGCAGTAAATAGCTATTTAACGCTAAAAAATGGATTATATTCAAAAATATTTTTTAAATTCAATTCAGAAGTACAAAAAATGCTTTTAAAGGAAACCGAAATTAAAATCTAGATTCAGAAGATTTAAAATATTTTAAAAACTAATTGCTGTTAACATCTGAATATTTGAGGCAAGCTTTCCAAATATATGGACCGTAGAAAAAAATGCAAAGATATTTCAATATTTTCGTTATTTTTAGGGTATAGTTATGCTTTAAATGAAAAATGATGAGCCACATTCGGAATCTTTCAATTTATGAATAATATTACGTAAGAATTTATTTCAAAAATTATTTTGGAATTATATTTATTTCTTCACCTTTCAACTAGCAAACCTTTCCCACATCTTATGTTATTTTGTAAATTATATCGCAAAATACTGTTCCATAAAGTAAAGCACACACTAAAACTAAAAAAAAATTAAATAAATACGTCCTTTAAATTTAAATTTCAAATATAATATGTATTTTAGAGTTTATTTACAATCATTTTTTAACTTTAAATGTTCTCAATTTGTTAGAAAAAAGAGAGATTTATATGTGAAGCGAATGTTAGCTATCATAATTTTTAAATCTTTTTCTTTTATGTGGTCATATTGTACCACTTTCAAGTTAATAAATGGATATATGCTCTAAGTTTCTTTATAATCTTTCTCAAGTTAGCAAATTTTAAATTACATTTTTAATTAAAATCGGTTTTTATAAAATAAATTTCTCAGTATACTTGACTTTCTGAACATAATTTTAGCCAATAATCTAATGATAATTAATACCGACTGTTTTGAAAACGAATTACGAAACATTATCGTTAGATACAATATTCATTAGATCAATTATAAAATTTGAATGTAATGCTCTCAATGGAATATGATACCCACACTGAAAATGATATTTATTATTAAGTATAATTTTCTATATTGTTTATGATCCTATTGAATATAAACTGAAAGAGATGAAAACAAGATATCAATCATTGGTATGGCCAAGTAATTTTAGCGCGTTTTTCACATGTTGTATTTTACAATAATGCAACTAATGAACTTTTTACTAACAGAAAATAGTGTGTACAGTACTAAAAAAAATGATTAAATTTAAATATGATTCAGCTCATCTAAGGCACAAATGCGACCAAATGCCGAAAGCCCGAGGTCAATTGATTGGTTATTGGCTGAGAAAAAGGTACGACAAAATATGGAACGAAGACGAAATTTGCGTTCGTTCCACTAAGTGAAAAACGCACTAAACATATATATTTCCCTATTCATTTGTGAAAAATAAGGTTTTTAGATATCCTCGCAATCATATTGGCGACTTTATATGAAATGAAGCACATGGTTGTCAATTCAGTGCGTGCGACACATGCGAAATTGGGGTTGTCTACTTGGCAAGTTTTCTTAAACGTTAGCATTGTTGCGATAGTACGTAAGTACCGAAAATAATAAGAATTGTTAAAACCGTCGCGACTAAACGTAAAACATAATTAAGTGCCAAACTTGCGTAACTCTTAATAATGAAGAGTAATTTCATGTAACCGTATATAACTAAAATAATTTCTTGTAATCAATTACCAAAAGCAATTCGATGAATTGATTTCTCTATTTGCATATCTTCTGCAACGAAATTGCAGTAAATTTGCTGTAAGATATATAACCTTATGTCACAGGATATTGTTATTAAGTCGTAATCGATTATCTCTTAAGGCAAACGTAAGGGAAATATTTAATCTTTACTGTCGGTGGGATCTTTTTCAAAGACATTTCATTAACCAAGTTAGTGATAGAGTCAACAATTACGATTACGATTTCTTGAACAGAAATCACACACACAATTTTTATTCCGGATTATTTTTCGTAGCGAATAACTTCGAGATTATCTTTTTGTATTGAGAAATACTAAGTTTTGATAAACATGTTTTGCTAATCAAATTGCGTAGGTGCTGATGTATAAGGAGAGAGAAGAGGTTATATTATTCAAAAATAGATAGGTTATTCCACACACGGGAGTTTATTTCAGTAACGTTCACTAAAAAGGAAGCTATACATAGACAAATCCATTAGGATAACTGTAAGAGAGTGCTTATGTATAAAATGATTAAATAATCAGGGTTTTATAATGAGAATATTCAATATCTAAAAGTATGTTTCTGTAATACATATTTTTCAATAACCCATACGGCTTTCATGTTAAATATACATGGGAAGAAATACTTTATAATAAGATATTTTAGTTGCATCCTAAAATCTTATTTTGAAACCAACATATGGCCATGGAAGCATAATATCATGAGTTCGAGGCATAGCGCCTTTAAAAAGCCTCCTGTAGAGGGGCTGATGCACGTTAAATCTGTAGTAACTCAAACTATTATACCATGCCAAGTCCTCTCGTTGGCATGGTATAATAATTTGGAGTGGGTGCCTACTCAGGTGCCATCCTTGGCACTTAATCATCGTTCAAAATTACGAAGACCGTCACAAATAGCCCTCGTGATGCTTTCTACTAAAAATACAGGGCGATTCTAAAATCATGTAACAAACTTTGCGGGGTCGTAGAACTCAATTAAAACAATTTTTATTTCAGAATATATGTGCAGAAGGGACGCATTTGAGGCACAAACAGAAAAAATATCGCATTAATGGAAACCATTTAACGTTCATTAGCAGCATGCTGAACGAGTAATTCCGTAAAGAAAATGTTGAAACATTTTTAGAAATTCCCTCCATCAACAATCGAACAGTAAAATTCTCCAAGCGGTTGGTTGAATGAAATGTAGACGACATGCTACAGCCCTTGTGCCGGTTGTTCCGTCCACATGGTCTAAAATGACTTCTTCCAGGTGTACATTCCCCGATTTACCCGTTTCACCAGCAGTGGATATAAATGAACCATTTTCATACAGCTGTCAATGTAACCACTGAAACATTTTAAGTTTCGACATGCATCTACTTGGAAAGCATTCCTGATACAGCCGTAGCGTTGTTCTGCTGTTACTATTAACAGCACGCTACATTAGATGTTTTTTCGCCATTAGTAAAGTTACCTATAATGACCGAAGTCTCAAGAGCAAATGCCGATTTTGGTGCTGCAGCAGATCACTGGCACATCGCGTTGCTGCCTTCAACTATCGCCAATATTGTTAAAGAATCATGCCATAAAGATCGCCAAGCATGCATGACGATTGGAGGATGCCAATTCTACAACTGATGTAACATTTTCACGACGGAATAACTCGTTAAATATGCTGTTAATGAACTTTTTATGTTTCCTTTAATGTATGTTTTTTTCTCTCAGGTGCCTCAAAGTGGCACTTCCTCCGATATGTTTATTTAAAAAAATAAATTTTTCTTGTGAATTCTATCAACCCTCAAATTTCTCCTATGATTTTAGGATCCCCCTATATATTAAGTAACTCTGTTGTTACATTTTAAGAGCCCACTTTGACCACAGTTATTTATCAAAACCTTGCGGTTCAACATGCATTGTAAGAGTTTATTCGTTTTTTTTTAAACAAACATTAACTGAGAAGATATGAATGAAAATAATTTGAAAACTAGCATCGATAATACTTCCATACATCTATTAATATGGACAAAATGTTTTACATTTATATCAGTGAATTTTTTTAAATGTTTCGTGTAATTTATTGGAAGTGCTCTTACCTACTTTTTTGGAAATCACTGCATTATCAAAATTTTTAAATATCTATATAAATATAATACCTAATTTTTGCAATATTTTTTGTATTGTAACTAAAATAAACCGTAATAGCATTTTTAAAAATTAATAATACCCGTATATAACATATTTTTTTTTCATTTCCAATGGGGCTGCGGATAAGTATTTATCATCGCAGACCGGGAGCTGGTATCACTTTTTAGTGTGGCACCATGTAATTGGAATGCCAACCGCCGAATTGTAATTTTAACGCTCAGTTTCCTCCACTGAGGAAAGCACCTGAGCTCGCCCGGAGCGAAATGATACCAAGATTTTAATTTTGCAGAGAGCATCCAAGCCAAACAGGAATTCTATATATCTTTAACATGCCGCATAATCATACGGCAGGGATGCTGTTGATATTCGGCATCAAGAAAATCCACTGATTTGGGCCGAAGATAGAACCCGCAAACCTGGTAGTTCAAGGACAGCAACAAATCAACTACGCCAACCAGTTGACATAATGTGACATATAAATGTATGAAAATTCAAAATTTGTTCTTAAACATTTTTAGCTCAAAGTGGATTCAGTTATGTAATTTTTTATGAAGTTCTCAGCAGTTTTTTTTTCCTAATTGATATTAAATCTTTTTTCTTTTTAATTTTAGCTTTTTTTTCTCATGCAATAAATATGCTTAAAAAATCCAAAACCACCAAAAAAAATCTTCATATCTTAATTTAAAAAAAAAAAATGTTTCGAGTGAAGCCGGATACCTTAATTAAGGTTCGATGGATTCCAAGAGGTCTGAAAGAAATCTTCACTTCTTTTAATTAATGGAATGCATTGTTTGTGTGTTTTTGTTTATCTCTAAAGGTCGAGGTGAAATAACAGTAACTACTTTTTTTTTCTTTTAGGATTGGAAGATAGAGAGTGAATAATATATTTTAAGTTATTTTTTAAAAGCATCTTTTATTAAAACGTTTTTCTACTTAACTACATTTCAAGCTTTATGAGGCACTAAAGATGCTTAAGGATTAGAGCCATGATAAGTGATAAGCTTAGAACGAGATAAAAAAAAAGAGTACAGTAGAACCTGCTTTTGTGCGGTTCTTTTTTTTATGCGATTTGTTTCATTGCGATTTTTTTCTGTGCATTTTTTATGCGGTATATGAATTTTATTGGCTTTGACGCCACACTGTAATGTTTTCTATCAATGTACCTGTGGCGACCGAAGAATGTTAAAGCCCTCCTGAAAAGTCAGATTTTGCTTTTAATATTTTATATGTTGGGTAAATACGTAATTGACGTTAGTCAGGCCTTGGGCTCCCTAGAGTTCTAAACCTCCCGTGAGGCAGGGGCTGTGGGGTGTACGTACGCCCTTGTAATGTGCATATATACACTTCAAGACTCTATGTTCATTTATTATAAACAGTCTCACAACAATGCATGTTCAGATGTTGTCTCTCAACTCGCCAACAGCCCGCGCTTGATTGAAGACGAAACCTTCAATGGCAGTGACATTATCAATAATTTAATAGATTATGAAGACGGACAAGAAGAACCGGATTCTTTGAGAGCGGATAAAATATATCAGGTATCCAGCTTTCCACAAATTACAAAAGCAAAAAAAAAAAAAAAACGATACCAATTCCGAAAGGAGTATGAAATTTCACAAAAAGAGCTTTGATCATACATATCTGGTTATCGTGACATTTACAAGCAACTGACCAACCTACCTTCGTCACAAAAACTTATCTCTTACTTTATGCTGCCGAAAAAGAAAAAAAAAATTGAAAACTTATCTTCTAGAGACGAAAGCGATTTTGAACTTATTCATCACAGGAACATGAGTGCTTTGATTACGATGAATAGCAGTGAATTATGTATGTGTATTTTGAAAATTTCTCCATGTATACAACGATAAACTAAATGTTTTAAAAATGTTTCCATGTGTAATTTAATTATTAATTTTGTTATGGAAGTATTTTCTCATAAATTTCGTAAATAATTGGCGTATTTCCTAAGTGCGACTTTTTTTATGCGGTCCCTCTGCCCCGCATAAAAAAGAATTTTCTGTCATATTTCGACAACTTTGTTTGTTATATGTAAGAAATTAATAAATTTTCGAATATTTCTTTTGTGCGTTTATTCTTATGCGGTCCCTATCAATCGCACAAAAACAGATTTTATTGTTTTATACCGTTTGCAATAGAATAAGAAGAATATTTTGGGTTTGTTAAATATTTTCAACATGCATGCAAAGACAGACAAAAACATTATATATTCCGAAAATGTGTACAATACTGCCATAAATCAATAAATTTAGCTGCAAATGTTATACTTAGTAAATATATTTATTCTATTAATGACAGAAAAAAGTTTCGTATAATTTTTTAAAGTTTTTTCAGCCTTTTTTTAGTTATTTCTGGTGTATTGAAGAAATTTGATATGTTTCTAAGAATTCTTTGAGAGGTATTTATATATTAATTAACTATCGGAGATATATAAATTTTTTGTCAATTGTTATTTGCTAATTTATTCGAGATTTAATAGATTTATGATTTATTTTGATAATTATGGTTACTTTTGTTATCTTAACCATTGTAAGTAAGAATAAAACGAGTTTTATAATTTTTAGTTTGCTTAGAACTTCATAGAAAAAATGAAGTTGTCTTTAGATTTCACTACTTAGCAAAAGCATATTGAATTATCTTTCTAGTAATAACTGTATAAGTTTGTAAATGTATAGTTTTAGTAATAATTCGTCGGTGATAGTAGATTCAGTTGAGCCACAAAATAATTGATTTAAGAAGAGGGATTCCAATAGTAGAACATTAAAACTTGAAATTTTAGGGGGAAAAAATTACTACTTATGTAATATCGCAACAATGCCAAAGTTAAAGATAAACTCGCCAAGTTGGCAACCCCGATTTCACATGTGTCGTACGCACTGAATTGGCAACCATGTACTTTGTTTCATACAATGTCGCCAATACAGTTGAGATATTCGTAAATACCACACATTTTCCCCCAAATTTCATTTTTTCTTGAGGAAGTTAAAAAAAATTCCTATATGTTTGCTAAAAAAAATTGTCTTTTGAATCATTCTTGAAGTTTATTATGAGAAATTCTAATATATATAATATGCTGCCAAATAGTTAAAATAAGTAAGAAATTTAACAGAAAGAATCCATATTTCACACACACACATACACTTGTATTTAAGAACATATTAATTCAGAAAACATTGTTAAATTGTTACCAAGAATGACTAATTAGCATATATTTTATGTTAGCATAAATTCCCTCGAAACAAATATTTTAAAGAATGTTCAGATGTTTTCCTGGAAACGTATACCATTCTAAGCAGTTGTTTATTCATTTGGAGCTCATTAATTAGGCGCATTGTTAAAACTTCGTTGCTTCTTGAAACCTTTCTAGGCCCATTATTATTGGCGAAATAAATTGAAAAAAAACAATTCTTGAAGGTTTCTTGCGCTTAAAGAAAACTTAACAATGCTTGATGCCCTTTTGACATGAAAGGTGTGAAAGGCTTTCAGAAAATACAAAAGAAAATCTTTCTTTTACGGAATTCTTTGACACCTTTAAGAGCTGAACTCTTTGAGGGATAATTGCTCAGAGCAAGATCAATCGGGTTAAGTAGAAGTACACTTCGTACTCTGAATAGGAGATAAATATTAAGTAACTGAATTTATAGTAATTAAATACTTGAACCATGAACTTGAGCAATGCTTAAGTATTAATTTTCTAATGTAATTTCCTCTTATTTTTACTTTTAGAAATATTGATGTTGAATTAAATATTAAAACTGCAATTTTTTAAAATCTGTTAATTAAACATTAATTTGAATATGTGTACCATTCTTGTAATCATAATCTTTTAAATTTATTAAAGAATGAGTTTAAATTTTGTTGAAAGTGATATTAAAATTTAAAATGTGAAAATTTTATGATGAAGTTTCATAAATATTATGACACTAAATATCTTTGAAAATAATTCAAAATTAATGATTCAACATTAAAAAAATTGTAATATAATCAAATTGATTAAAGTTCTTCATATAATATTTTGTAAAGGATATCTCAGTATTTTTTTCCTTTTGAAAACGAAAATATATAAAATAATGTTGGTAAAGTAATATAATAGATGCAATACATTTCATAGGTTACTAACAGAGGTAATACTTGCGATTTTGGAATAAGAATTATAGTTTTTCTTATCCTCTTTTAGTTATTGGCACTACTGTTAACTGACGATTAAGTTACTGTACAAAAAATAATTATTAATTAAAAGGGTTTAGTTAATTAATTTCCAAGGAATATATATTTTATTACGGATGCCCTTTTCTTACATATCCGAAAACCAAAAGCCCACTTTTCCAATTTCGTTCAAGGGGGATAATTTTCTGCAAAATATTGTTGAGGTATTTTCATAAAAAGTTGTTTGGGAGCAATTTTTGAGGTGTTTGTTTGAAAGTAAATGTTAAGGATTTATGATGGAAAAATACAAGAATATTATATATCTTTCCAGCACATATGTAACTTTTTAAAATGGCATTGACTGCTAATAGTTCTCTACAGTAAGCACCATATTTTTCTTCAGTAACAGTAAGCTTTTTTTTAAAAAAAGTAGGCTAACGTTTTTAATTCTGATGTGTGTTTTTGGTTAAGCTCCCTACTTTTTATATAATCCAATTGTACCTGAAGAGAGTCGAGATATATTTTATATGGGTTAGGTTTCCTTTTCTCATTTGTTAATTATTGTTTTCATTTCTCAAAACTTTTTCGTGTTTGATAAGATCAGGTAATTAATTATATATTTGCTCACATTGTTAGAGACTTTTAAAAATTCGCTAAGAAGTGTTTGATTTGAATTTCCAACCTACCTGTTCTCAGCTAACGCAATGCACAAGTGCCACTGGAGTTCGGATAAAAGTTTGTGAATTTGTTTATTTTCCAAGTTTGAGAATTATGCAATAAGCCTTTCTGTAACTGTATTATATTTATTTGCGGCTTAAGGCTCAAACAAAATATACGAAACAAAGGATAACGTTTCTAAATCGATAACTGCAATATTATAATTATACTTTGTTTAATCATTAGCAATTTCCAATAAAGCAAAATTACTTTTTGCCTTCACAAACCAGTTTGATATTGTTTGTCCATATTGGGAGTAGTTTAACAGCTATGCTTGCAATTTGCAAGTCGTCACCAGTACGTTCCTCTTTTTCATTGTCGCCATGCGTGTTTACTTTTACGGATTGCTATTCCAGTAAAATAAATTAATAAGAAAATTGTTTCCAAAAACCACAACCTAAATTACTGAGGTGAATGAATTGCATTCTTAAACCAAACCAAACCAAATGAATAACCACGAATACTTACTTGAATCATAGCCACGTGCAGCGAGTAATCCAATAAACTTTATTTCTTCATGGAAGGTTTCACGTACTGAAATCCCAGTCACCATTGTAAATCTCTGTTAGAATAGCATTTACTTAAACATAATTTTTATTTGCACAGCATTATTAACAAAACTAAACTTGAAACATCGACGGTCGTTAGTCGACCGAGCTAGCTAACAGTAATAATGAGAAGTAGTTAAGAAGCTTCGAGTGAATGAATTTGTGTTCATTGGCATTGGGTTGCCAAGCGTAAGGTTTTCCATCCTTCCACGTTGCTGGTGCAGGCGAGAGTGACATGCACCACAATCTACTAAGAAATATATAATGTACATTTATTTATCTCTAAAATGTTTCTTTGTAGACCTTTTGTTTGTCTCTCCTCTCTCTTTTTAAAATTTTTTTTTCAAATTTCATTTAAAAATATGTTTTGGGTACAAGAGAAAAATGGTATTCTTACAAATGAAAATTAGTTTACTCTAATATATTTTACATTCTCTATTCATGATGTTTAATAAAAAATTTCAAGTCTAAATTGTGCTACCAATGCATATCTATAAATTCAATAAATTCATATACATCTTACAATAAATTCTTTACCAGTATTAAAAACTAGAGATCGAATTTAATTTGAAATATTCTGAATTGATCTCCATTGTCCACTTCAAATTTTATCTCAAAATAAATTCATATTTTTATATTTTAATGCTTTTTCACACAAATCAAATTTTCTTTAAACTTTGTATACAAAAGTGCTGCAAGGAATCGGAATGCCTTTTTTTAAAGCAAGTGAATGACGTCATATTCCAGTTCAGTGGTATAAAAGAAACGAGTGGAATGAACTTTTCGTGGATATTTAATACTCCATTGTGTTTCTCTCTTTTTATGAAAGGTATTCTTTCCCTTTTTATAAAAGGTAAATCATGTATTATGAAGTAACTTATGCTTCTGTGGAGTTTATCTTGGCTCATTACTTCGGGGATACATTAAAATTATAAGCACCATTTATGAAAGAAAAAAAGAGGATTTTTTTTTAACAGTGTGCGTTGATAAAAGCTAAAGTCTTTTAAGAAATAAAAAAAAAGTTTTTTTTCGTAAGTTATTTCGAATAAGTTTGTATATTAAAGATGTTTTTTCCCCATCATTTTTTGTTCAAATAATAACTTGAATTGTGTATCCACTACTGATGATATATTCTCTTGTTTTATCTATAACTCTCCCCCTCTTTCTCTCTTTCTTCTTCTCTTTCGCTCTCTCTCACACATACTCCATTCTTACGAACGCGTCAAGGAATTATACGAATGAAGTGAAATTGTTCAAGCATATTCATTACAATAAGTATACAAATGATTATCACTTAATGAGAAAAGACTGACTAGAAGGCTCTCAAACCGGATGAAAACTTCAAATATCTTAAAAACTAATTGGTTTTCTGATCTCAAATTTGGTGCAAGCTTCCGAATAATATGGGAATATATATATATATATAATGTATAAATTTTTTAATATGTAATATTAAAAGTTATGTACGTTATACATACTGTGACTTATGACGTAAAAGGATAAAAAAAATTGCCTTTTAAACTTCAGTTTCATTTTTCAATAAGAAACCCTCTTTTGAAAGAGAAAAAAAATATCAAAAAATCATAATCTGTAAATTATCGTATGGCTATTATAAATGTTCAAAATTTAAAATTGTTCTTGATGTTTATAAACTGTTATTTGTAAAAAATACTCCATGGAGGAATCATCCGAATTAAATGAAATTTAATACACAAACGACTTGTATTAGTACAAATAAATGACAAAATTTTCGAAGTAAAGAAAACACTTTTAAGTGCCCAAAATGAGTTTTTGCTGTAGCCACCATGCGTTTCAATAAGTGCTGCTATACGATGTGTCATGGAGTCAAACAGATTTTGAATGTTTGCTTGTGGAAGAGAATTCCATATTGCTTGTATGCGCAGCAAAAATTCGTCATTGGAAACTGCAGGAGTCAGATCACGTGCGAGATGCCTACGAACCAAATCTCACACGTGCTCAATAGGCTACATATCCGGCGAATAAACAGGCCAAAGAAGTAGTTGCAGGTGTTGGGCTGAATAGAAGTCTCGAATAGTCTTTGAAACATGTGAGCATGCATTATCCTGCTGAAAGCTCCAGGGATGCCTTGAAGAATGGGAACGATTTCGGGCTGTAGCACTTCACGTACGTACCTGTTGCTTTTGAGATAATCCTCAATTCGTAGCAAAATGGATCGCCCATGATACGAAATCGCACCCCAAACCATAACTCCGGGTGTTATGCCTCTATGTTGTTCGATAACGCACTCTGGAAGGCAGTGTTCACCGGCATAGTGTATAACACGAGTGCGGTCATCATGGTCTCACAAATTGAAGCATGATTCATCTGAAAAGAAAACTTGGTGCCAATCTACTTGCCCCTTGCAGCCGTCGATGGTTTGCCGTGAGGGCAATTCTGTATAAAGGCACCCTTGCACGCAATCCACGGTGCAGCAGACGCCGACAAACTGACGAAGCCGTCATTAGTACACCTGTAGCAGTAGACCAACGTGCTGCCAACTGTCTGGAGGAAGCTGTACGGTCATAAATCTCCATGTGGAGCAGGTGTCGATTGTTGTGCGCTGACGTCACCTTCCGTCTTCCACTGCCAGTTTTTCGAGTTGTTCTGTGCTCATCGGTCCACTGTTTCCAAACTCGCATTACTGCGGAACTGTTCAGCTGCACATGATCTCCTATTACGAGCTAGAAAAATCCTTATCTTAAAGGCCGATAATCCTCCCCCGTTCAAACTCCCTAAGTTCTTGGAATTTCTCCTTATTTCGTCGTGGAGGCATAGTTACTTAGGTCTTACTAAACGTTTGACACTATCAAATAATCATTAACTATTTTTATCGTCCCGCTACAGCTCTCTATTTATACGCTTTCAACATCAGTTCAGAGGGCTGCGCACGCCATACATGCGTAGTGACTCTGAAACTTTGCTATTTTACATAACATCCTATAATTGATATTTGCTGCAAATTTCATTTAATTCTGATGATTCCCTCAAATGTTGCATTTTTTACAAACATCAGTGTATTTAAACACTATATTTAATCACTTAGAAATCAGTATAATAATTGATAGTACTATTTTAGTCTTAAAATTATTTCAGGGAACGTTAAACTAACTTATATTTGGTCAGGACAGACATTATTTAATCAAAATCATGTAAACATGGAGAAAAAGTTAATTTTAAATGCTTAGCTTAAGTTGTTTTTGCTTTGAATTGTAGTTAATTGATGTATTTTATAATATGTTTATGCTCAATTAATCCAATTTTCTGTTAAATCCTGATAATGGAATAAGTAATGACGATGGATCGTAGTATAACAATTTTTGTTCTTTTTGATTGAATTCTGTATAATCCAAAGACATACTTAAAAAAACTTTTAATCACAAAATATTACGAAGAAAATTTATATATTTTTATCGTTTTGAATATCCATAGCTTATTCTACATAATTTTTATTGTTTTATTATTTATTGCATTCACAACTGCTTAAAAACATTAATATAGTGAAAAATAAAAAATGGTATTGTAATTTCTTAAATAATTAGTATATGACTCAAATTTAAGCTTATAGTTGGTATAATTATAATATAATTTGATTATTTAAGGTATCCGAATACCCTAAAATTGTGAATTCTGCCAAAACTGACAAATTCCTTTTTATGATTTTATTTTATAGGCCATCTTATTAGCTTTATAAAAATACCCAGTTTATCATTTTTCGTTCACTAGAACAAAAACTACAAGTGTTTTAGTAAAAGCAGATGCCATTAATTTAAGCAAGATATGTCATAATTTAAAACGCGTTTTACTCAAAATGTGTGTCTTATCCTCACAGGTCACTTCAAAAATGAATAACAGCAGCACATTAGAATGAAAAAAATTGAAAATTTGTTCATAAACCTTTGGTACAGATTGGGCCGCGTTTATGCTATTTTTTGTAATAGTAATTTAGTAATATATATAATAATTACTTTTTCTCTTAATTTTAGCATATTTTTCTTAAAATGTACTAAACAAATCTAAAAATAACAAAAAAAAAAATTCCCCATGCCTCCATTGTTTTTTAAAAAACAGTCTTCTCAACCAGTCGGACACCTTAAAGAACTTAGAAGTGAAAATATAGATTAGTTTAATTAGTTTACTTTTTCTACTTTTGAAACAAATCAAATTAAATAAGTTATCGTAAAAAATAGAAGTGCAAAAATGGATGGTTAAAATATTTTTTGATTTCCTAAAGCACTTAGAACGTTTACTCACGAATCGGAATTCCTTTCTTAGTATTGTACTGAAAGTCATCAATCAGTTCGGACGTCAATCTATCTTCTTCGGAAGATGTGAAAGAACTGCGTTAAAGAAAAAAATTAGGGTTGAATATTTATTGGTTGGAAGCACATCTCCAACTCTCATAACATAGTTAGAAATATCATGGATTTTTTTGTTTTGATGATCTGGTGCTTGAAGGACAAAAAGTCAATTTTTTGGTACTCGTATGAAACTGTGAAGAAGTAATAAGCAAAATAATGCACAATATAATTCTTCACATGTTTAGAAAATGTGACAGGGAACAAAAATTAATTTTCTGATGAAATATTTGTGCTGAAATTTATAAAAGAATTTGTAATCTTTTTTGTTTTTTTCTGCTATCTTTCCTTGTGTACTTGTCTTTTCATTACTGTTTCTATCTCTCTGCAAAACATTCTTTAAAGATGAGTTATTTTTGAAAATACATGTATGTACCATTCGTTTCTTTCTTTTTGAATGAAGTAAAATACAAATATTTTTTAAATTAAATTATAAATCGGAATTTAAAGTTAGGAGAAATCATTAATACTAATGTATTAAGAGAAGAATTAAGAATAACATAATGTAATGTCAATTATAAGAATAATGTATCAATCAGAGCTGCTTTTTTTCATGCCTTATATAAATTATAAAAAGTAAAATAGTATTAAGAGATTGTTAGATTTAGGAATCATTTATAATATTGTAGTTTAAGTATAATTTTAAAGCTAAACATACTTTGAATTTTTTGTTGAAAATTTGTTTGAACGCTGTACGGGTATAGATATTTTCTTCTTTCTATCTTTGATTTGCAAATATTTTTAATTTTCACAGTGAGATTATTTGTGCTAGTGTTTTTGAGGGATGCAGTTTGTTCATGGTTCTGAAATACTTTTCATCCGGGATTTTTTTTTTTGTAGTGAAGGATGGAATTTTTCATTGAAGGCAGGGATTTAGATTCTTAAAAATATTCGATAGAGGACAGGAATTGGAAAGACAAAGTGTTGCTTGAAAAATAATGAAAATGGAAAGATAATCCAAAAAAAAAACCGATATTATCTCTGTCCTTTTTGCAATGTAAGACACTATAGTTCTATTGTGGCACACTATTACACTATGGTTCAAACTGTGTGTGCACATATTAGGTCTACCGTAAAGTTCTGTCCGTTCCGGTTACAATCAGTTTCAACAAGTATGCGCATAATCATTTGACGCATATTTAGCCCTCTTTTTTTATCACTGAATGTATACATAATGACCTAGCAAATGAACTAAAACATAGATGACTCGTGTTAGTATTAAGTGAGATGTGATCGTTTACCCTTGGCTGTTGATAAAGTGCATTTACGCCTCTGCATTTTGTACGAATTTCAACAAGATGAAATGCGACAGAGGCGTGTAGAAATTTTATGAAAGTGTTTGGTGAAGGTACAGTTTCTAATAGAACATTCAGAAGATGGTTCGAAAAATTTCAAGTAGGTGATTTCGACATTTCTGATAAGCCACGCTCTGCGCGACCATCTTTTATCGATGACGATACTGTCAATATCATGCTAGAGCAAAATAATTTTTTGACAACGTCGGAGGTTGCGGATAGGCTTGATACAGCTCAACAAACCATTTCGGATCATATTCGGAAACTAGGGTAGTGCGGAAGTATTCGAGATGCACATCTGTGCTCGCACGTGACGAAATCGCACCCTTCTTGGACAGGATCATAACTAAGGATGAAAGATGGATTACCTATGAAAATACCATAAGGAATAGGGCATATTATGAACCCGGAAAACCTGCCCCATCCACCTCTAAACAGAAATTGAGCCTAAATAAGAGAATGTTATGTATTAGGGAGGGGGGCATTCGAGGACCAATACATCTTGAGCTGTTGAAAACAAATGAAAGGCTAAATTCGGAGAGGTACTGTCAGCAATTGGATAAATTAGAAACACCACTCCAAGAAAAGAGGCTAGCGATGTTCAATAGGAAGAACATCATACTGTTTCATGTCAATTCCAGGCCACATGCTTCTTTGGGGACTCGTCAGAAAGTCGCAGAGCTAGGCTGGGAAATTGTGTCACATCCGCCATACTCCCGGACCTAACACTTTCCGATTATCACTTGTTTCTGCCCTTAAAAAATTTCTTGCATTGCGAAAAAATTCAAGAACGAAGAAGATATCAGACAAGCACTGGTTCAATTTTTTGGTTTCTAGAGATAAGATATTTTTAAAAAAAAATAGGATAGGCAGATTACCATAACGCTGGTAAGAAGTTATAAAAATTATAGTAATTATATCATTCAATAAAGAGAGAGAGAGTTTATTCAATGTATGAAAAATTTGTTCTTTTGTTTTATTCTAAAAACGCTCAGAACTTTCCGGTAGACCTAATATATATGCACATACACACAATATCCTCAACTATTTAAAAAGAGGAACGAACATAAATTTTTTTTGTAAGTATGAAATATTCTCCATATCATGCAAAGAGAATTAGGGGGACATTTAGAGAAAAGAAAACATTTAAGGGGTTTTGTTTTTCACAATTATAAAATAAAAAATAGTGCGAAAACTTTAAAATGAAGATTAAAATATAATTCTTACATTTTCGCATTTTGTTAAGTATCATGCTTTTTATTATCAATAAAAAAAATGTGTTATTTTTTGAACATTTTGGCCTCAAAAAAAATGGACTGCTTAAGGGGTTAACGAATTCATATTTTAGCAAAATAAAAATACCATTTAAACAATTTTTATTCATATAACACTTAGCTGAAAAAGCTTCAAAATTTGTTGAAGAGAAAATATCTATATCTTAAAATGTTTGAAATCCTCATTAAACGCTAAAAAGATCTCTTTTATCAACTTAAGCAGCAGTGAAGTTTCCAGGCTCAGTTTTAGGAAATTTTTATTTAGGCTATATTTATGAGATGTTACATGCACAGAAATAAAAAGTTATATTTATATTATGTTTGAGAAGTGAAAATAACTGTGATGAATAAACAGATTATTTAATCCAATGTAACATCACTTTGTTCCCTAAGAACCATTAAGAATGATACCAATTCTATCGGTCTATGATGAGTATTGAGAGATTTGAGGTATCCGACTACCTTAAAATTGTGAATTTTGGCAAAAATTTGACAATTTCTTTATGATTTCCTTTTGTAGGCCATTTTGTTAGCTTTATACAAATATCAAGTATATTATTATTCGTTCACTAGATCAAAATCCACAAGTATTTTAGTAAAAGCAGACGGCATTACTTAAGCAAAAAGTCATACTTTAAAACGAAATGTGTTTTTTAGAAAATGCTCAAATGGGGCCAGCGATTGCTAAAAAAGTTTTGAAAATAATTAACTGTTTTTTTTGTGTGTATGTTACGTATAATAGTAGAAGTATTTTAACCTTCAGATATATCAATCACTGATTTATTACAAAGTTTGCAGTCCGTTATGTTAATATAATCAATGTTTCTTTAAGCAATTCCATATAATAACTAAGATAAAGGGTTATAGTTTTTGAAAAATTAAAAAATCTTTTATCCTGAAGGTCATTTCAAAAATGAATAACCTAGCAACACATCAGATTTTAAAAACTGAAAATTTGTTCCTAAACTTTTGGTGCAGAATAGGTCTCGTTTATGTTATTTTTTGTACATTTTTACCCAATTTTTTTCTATTTTAGTAATAATAATTTCTTTTTCTCCTCTTAATTTTAGCATATTTCTCTTAAAATGCACTTAACAAATCTAAAAGCCACAAAAAATCCCTTTATCTCCATTTTTTTAAAAGAAAGTTGTAAGTAGTCGGATACCTTAATAAGCGTGTTTCATTTTTTGATTGACTGTAGATATAAATATTTTATTTGATTTTTCATTTTTAAACTGTAAATCACATAATGCCTTTTAATTAAGATAATATCAGTGAATCATTTCTACGGAATGCAAGTTTTCATTTAACTACAATTCAAGAAAAATATCGAAGTTTTATTTATCCTACAAAGTTTTGCCTCCCACATTAGTTAATAATTTGTTCTCTGTGTGAAAACATAAATATTTTTGTTTGTGTTTTGTAGCTAATTTTCACTTCACTTGAAAAAATAGTGAGCAATAAAGTAAACTGGAAATAGCTTTTGCTAAAATTACTTTTCTAATTATCCCTATTCATTGGATTCATATTAAAAACACATGCATAACAAATCTTTTAAAAGCATGGTAGGTACTTCCGTAGGTAATGTCCATATAATGCATTCCTTCAAATTCGGAACATTATTATAATTATTCAGTAGTGATAGACAATTGAAATACCTGCTTAATTTTACCAACTTATAATTAAATTTATTCCACTGAATTCATTGTAAGCCCTTAGATAAGCATAGTTATTTTAGCATTATACTCGGGCATATATATATTTACAGTAAATATATCGACATATAACTGTGACAAGTTTTGAAGGCAGTGTGGATAACGTTTATTTAAAAGTATATGGCACTTCAAATTCAGCTGGAAACCTTCAGATTTGACACAGTGGTGGAATCGAAAACATATAAGAGATTCAGCAGCCTCTAATAATATTTGCACTTTACATTGGCATATTGAAGTGTCAAAATTGGAACAAGATTAGTTAGGAGATATAAGTTGAATAGACATTGGAGCACTTGATCTCCGGAGAAGTCTTAATCCCCTATCTTGAAATTAGGAGTAGAGTATCGAAAAAGATAGAGTCTGACATGATAGTTTAAGTAATGATAAACTATATATATATAAATGGATGTTAGTATAAATGACCTCGCTTCACTCCAACACCGTTCACTATGAAAATTGGCTTGTGCATGTACTGTTTTGTCGAGAAGGTTTTTTGTGCTATCCTCTTTGCTGCAGCTCTCCAATAGGTGGCGCTACTGCATATCAATTTCTGCACCGTTCAATAAATCGCCAAGTTGCCAACATAGTTGCCAAAATGATGCCAACTTGACTCCATCGGCAACATTTTGCTATATAAAAAGTGAATCGCAATTATAATGTAAGGAACAGCATTGCTTGCGAATATTACAATTTTAACATAAAATAAATACTACAGAAAGTAATAATAACATATTAAACATCCAGATATAAATTATTTACACTATTTTAAGCGTTCATTACCCAAAATTTGTAACAATGTATTACTTTTGCTGAATAGAGATCTACTTAGGAAGGTGTTTTCAAATAAATAAAAAAATCTTTTTTATCTGCTATTAGATCTACAGACTTAAAATTTAACAAAGGTTGTTTTTTTTGTTCAGCCGAGATATGCAAAAAGCTTTATTTTTGTTTAATTTGCAATTCACATAAAATTATTTCATTTAAAACTTATTTATCCTTTAATCTTTATTGTTTATATTTTCAATTCACCCGTGCAAAGAACGGGTATACCAGCTAATTAGTATTAAAAAGTTAAAAATTAAAATCTATTCGCTAAGTTAAAATTAAATGGCTGGAGCATAACTTGTTGTTTGCGTTGTTTTATATATAATGTAAGCAAAAACTTCCCAAAATAATACTTTAGATGCCTAGAATTTGTATTTGGTTCTATGTTGGCCGAGTACAGATTTGTTACCAGAATCTAACAATCAGCCAACTTGACTAAATTATAATTTTGAAGTCAAAAAGCTCAGCCTGGAGTTAGGATGTAGAACTGTTAAAAAAGGAATTGTTAAGTGGTATTGTCATTGAAATGAGTTCCATGCTTTTATTATAATCTAAAATTTTTAATGGAATTTTTTAGCTAGTAATAATAAATCAATACCTTATTTAACAGCATGGATCTCAATTTAGTAAAAAAGTTCCTTTTATTTCCCCCCAATCTATCTTCGTTGATTATTTGAAAGGCAAGATTGAAAAGGTTGAAAGTAATTGTAGAATTTTATTAGATTTTCTACACATTATTCTTTGTTCTTAAACTTAAAATGAGTATTTAATCGATCAGAAAGAATGTACATAATTGACTCTTCATTTTACAGTTTTATAAAGGGAAAAATTTCTACTTTGATTTAATTATCATTTTCGTTTAAAACTAAATGTGTGATGGACGAGAACTATTCATTCAAATACGTATTAAATACGTGATTCTTTTTTTAAAGGATGTATAAAAAAATTTTCCGTAACAGGGAACATATTAATGACTTACACATTTTAAAGTACGCCCTACATTTTTTTACACGATTTTGAAATCACCCGTTCCACGAATTTTTTTTTTAACGAATTTTTGGTTCTAGCATGAACTTTAAAATAATTAGTGGATTTTTGTCCTCTTGAGGAGGATTATTTTATAGAATTTTTGAATTTTTAAGATAGCAAAGAATTCGATAAAGAAGAAGTCGAAGGTCAAGGTTTATTAACAACTAATTTAATTCACGAGGGGCTGAAATTTTCTACCAGTAAGGGACAACATTTCTTACTCATGATCCCGACATACAGCAGACATTAAAATTTCAAATATTAATAAGTTTCATGTTGCAGGATATCAAAAATTATAAAAGCAACTTGAGAAACCAAAAAAAAAAAAAAAAAAACCAGTAGTAAAAAACAGACTTTGACAGAGACTTATAATTACGAACGAAATTTTCCAATTGAATCAAAGCCGTCAATTATGCTAGACATATCTAAAACATCTGCTGATGATCCAGTTCTTAATAAACGTTTATTCCTAAGTTCGATTTAAATTTTTAAATGTTCTATGTACTTATTAATTAAATTTTCACTGTAAACTAATTTAAAATTTTTTTTGTAATAAGAATGAATTATTTTTGTTTTATAAATAACAAAATATTATTATTTATTACATGCATATTTTTGGGGAAAATATTTACAAATATTTTATTTTACGCGATATTTTAAAAGTGTGGAATATTCCCCAAATTTACCATACGTCACATGTATTTTTTATTCTACATTTTTTAAAACGGTTTTCTTAGGAACGTATCTACCAATAAAAAAAAAGGAACCCTGTGTGTGTCGGCTCCGACGCACGACTGGAGGTTACTTCTTAAATAAGTTTGTCTTTGATTATATAGTAGGCAAACAAGGTAAATAAAGGCCTCTCATATAATACTAAAATCATGCACAAAATTTCATTATTCTATTTTTATTTTTCATATTGATTCGGTGAAATAATATATATGTATAGTATAATAAAATAAAATAAAATAATAAGAAACTATATATATATACTTTTTAGATACATAGATGACTTAATTATCTCTAGTAATATAGTAAATTATGTTACAAGTTTTAAATATTATCCACAATATCTGAAATAATTAAAAACCAATTATAATAATGAGTTTGCAAACTTTTAGACCTGCAATTAAATGTTAAGAATAATCCACAATTGGTAATATTTTTAATAAAAGAGACTCTTTTGATTTTAACATTATTAAAATGCCTTTTTGTGGTAGTAACCTACATCTATCTATTATTAGAAATATTATCTTAAATTTTATAAAAAGAAACAACGATTTAGTCACAGATAATGATGTTAAACAAAAAAGTATCAATTATTATCAAGCAATTATTGCTGTTCTGCAATAATTGCTTGGATTACAACTATCCAATTAGATACATTTTTAAATATATTTCTAAGTTATCTCTCTAATTCTCCTTTTTAATGTTTAAATATTTTTCTTTGTTTTTTTCTCCTTCTATTTTTTCTTAATTTCAAAATGTTTTTGTTTGCTTAGTTTAATTACAATAAAACTATCTAGGTGGCACCACTAATTATTGCTTCTGGTTTAATCAATTTTAACACGTCATTTAGCGTTGTTGCTTGTCAATATACTGGTCTTTTTTCCTCTCTTGTGGATTACATTTTTTTAGGCAAGTTTTTGCTTTGTTTTTCCTTTTCAAAATTATTTTTTATTTTCATCTTTTAAAGAATCATTTCCATTCACATTTTATATTAATTTTATTCTAGTTTCCTGTCGGTTGCAAATTACACGTGGTTGATTTTAGGCCTAACTTTCAATAAGGTTTTGTTTTGCTAGTATGTCGAAAATTTCTGATGTAAGAGGAAGGTTGGATCCGTAAAACATATTTAACCCTAATTTTGCTGGTCCTAATTCAGCAACAGCTTTAGAAATCATAATAGGTCTCCCTTTGAGTCCATTGACTGTTCTGGTTTCTTACATTTTAAAATTCTAACTCTGTTTCCAGCCATACATACGATTTTTTAATTATTGTACAATATACTTTTCCATCATTTTTTAGAGTTATATTTCTTGAAATCTGGTTTGTATCTTCTAGCTTTGTTAGTGGTATAATTTAGTATTATCGTTTTACTATACTATGTATTTTTTATTTTATGATACTATATATATGTATTATGTTACATAACTGTATGTTACTCGTAGTACATGAGTGCATTGTTCAGAAGGTTGTTTTACTTCACTATTAATATCACTTTGAGCATTAATTACATAAATACTCTAGCCATTATTAATCACTGTGACAAGAGGCTTGTGGTAACTAAAGTATGATGCATGAACGTCGTTAGATACGGGATTTATGAATCGTGAAAACATCGTATCAATAGTTGTACCATACCTAGTCGTCTCCAGTGCTCTACCAGAAGCAAAATCTAAATTAAGCTCTAATTTGTAACATTGTAGTAAAATTTTTCTATGTTCTGTTTCAGCTCTAAACTCAAAACATCTAAGGCATGAAAGTTCGTTTGGCACGAAAACCCGGTTTCAACACCAATGACGACAGTAGGCAAAACACCATTAAACGTTTAAAGTTAAAACTTTTTTGAGGGATTTATTTTTAGGCGAAACTTTCCGAATCCCATACATCAATAACAAACAATGGTAACCTTTAAACAAAAAAATGTTAAAAAAATGCTGCTTAAATGAATGCTTGTAAAGAGGGTACTAGCCGAAAAATACAAAAACTTTTTAAAATCTGTAATATTGAAGTAATGTTTTCAATCTTTAGACAGAACACGGATAATAACGTTTGGCACGTACAAAAAAAGTTTTGAGTGATTATCTTCATAAATGTCTAAGTTGTTAAATGATTAATTAAAATTTTGAGAAATTGAGAAAAAAAGTTTTTGACATTTCACTTTTTAAATTACTGATTCTAAAAGCGCAAAGTATGAACTGATTTAATTCAGAATTTCGATTCAATACAATGATAAGAAATCCATAAGGGACAAAGGAAAAATTCTTTTAATAAAAACCGATTAATATTGACTCCTTTTAGAAAAAACCCATAAAAAATGCAAAATATCGTTCTATTTTTAAAAAAAAAAATTTCCCGTATCTTGGCGAAATAAATTATTGTTTTTAATTATGCAATTACATTTTGTCTGATTTTGATACAAAAAATTAGATTGCAATTTTAAAAACGTTGAAAATGCCCGAAATCTTTCTCCTTTTGGTTCTTCTTTCTGTTAAGTCGGCTGTATACAAGTATACACATGCGCAAAAGAACGAAAGTCATTTTTCTTAATGCTTGTATATATTTCACTCCTCATAAAATTTCCTTACTGGGGGCTTCATATGAAAATCAATTCGTATGGAGTAATTTTCAAAAAAGAGTTGGTCTAACTGGTATCGCTTGTGACATTCCCTAAATCTTTTGCCCATGCGCACCGAGCACAATAACTAGGTCTCAATATGACTGATGGTGAGAAATGGAACAGATTATTTAGGGGAAATATACATTTGTCTTCTGCATACTACACAGCGCGTCAAGTAAGTTTTAAGACTCGTCTCAGAGCGCAGATTATAATAAAGCCATGAGTGTAATTGCGCATGCTTCATAACGTACATCATCTGCTGACACACTGCCAAGAAGCTGAGCACATTTAGATAAGTAGCTTAGAGAAGACAAGCGTCATTACAGAACTGAATTTTTTTCATGTTTGTAGTGTCTGACTACTGTTAGTGGAAGATTATGGAATCTTGGTGCTATTTAGTGCGTATTAGGCTGTGGGATACTGTTTTTAGGGAGAAGGTGATTGACCCTCGAACGGGACGGTCAGGGAAGAGAGAGTCCCTCGTTTTTGTGAGCGCGGTGAATTGCGCTTGTGTTTTGGTTGTATTGAGAAAGAGAAAGATAGAATCCTGTTCTGTTGACAGGACGTGCTGTGTCGTAAAGTAAAAAGAAAGTAAATAAAGACATTACAAAATGTTGATTTTTTAAGATCGAATATCTGTAACTAAATTTAACGCAAAATTTGGTAAATGTGCTTCGGAAGCACACCAACTCATTGAACAAGTTTACGGTGGCTGTTGTTTAAGTAGATCAAATTTTTTTGTGTGACACAAACATTTTTTTTTTGCTGGAAGAGGATGATCAGCGTAATGAAAGAACAATTTCATCTAGGACAATGGAAATTTTTGAGAAAAATATGTAATTTTGATGGAAACAATCACTGAGCGTCACTGAGAATGATGGAAGATTCTTTAAACACCAACAAACAACACCAATGATTCGAACTATTTTGCTTAAAGATTTGGCCGAAACAAAAGTGTGTGATAAATTTGTTCCACACACTTTAAGCCCTGAACCAACAGTAATGAGAAGTGAACGTGGCAGAGACATCATTTAAGCCGCCAAAGCCGATGCAAAATTCTTGAAGTTCATTGTTATAGGTAACGAAACCTGGTGTGTCCAATATGAGCCCGGCACAAATTAACAAAGTGCAGAATGGAAGTCGCAAAACTCACCACAAGCAAAAAATAAAAAAAAGAATGTTCAATTAAAAATCAAAACAATACTCATCACATTTTTTAAGAGTAAGGATATTATCCACAAAAGATTTGTTCCAATTTAACAGACAATTACAAATCAGTACTACTTAGCTGTTTCAAAGCGCTTGATTGTTAGATTTTGCCTCATTTGTATAGAATATTGGACTGAAAGCAGTTATCGCTGGTTACACGGCAATGCATCCAGTCACACCTCCCTTATTGTTATTTGATTCTTGGGAAAAATAATGTTTATGTTTTGAACCATCCACCGTATTAAGGTGATTTAGAACCCTGTTACTACTCCTTATTCACAAACCTTAAAATGAATTTAAAAGAGTGTTACTTTGAGGGTATTTCGTCTATATACATACAAGTAGCTTCGACGCATGCATTGCCGACCATTTCCCAAAGTGAATTACAATAGGCATTTGATTCGTTAATAAATCGCTTTAACAAGTGCATTGAAGACGGTGGGTTCAATTTTGGATCTAAAACCAAAACACGAACTAATTTCTTGTTTTCATTTCTTTTTTTACAGACTCAGTTTAAAACTTATTTGACACACTGTGTAATATAAATCATAAGTTATTATTCATTATATTAAATTCTCATGACATAATGCATTTCAATCTCTCTTTGAAATTTCTTGAGCTTTAGTGGATGTACAATTGGTTTTCTTGGAAAATCATTTGGATGAACACCTAAATCGGAATTCTGCATTTAATGTCTTTCATGCAACTACTACAAACTTTCTTAGTTTTTACAGATATGCCTGTTACCTATGCGTAAATTTTCTATTTGCAATGGATATAAATTGTGATAAATATCATTTTAATGCTTTTTACTGTAGTTTTTTCTAGTTAATTGGTATAAAGAGAGAATAATAATAATCATGTAATGTACTGCAGTGTTCGTACAAGGTACGCCTGGAGAAAAAGAAACACTTGCAAAATAATATAAAACAGATCAATGAACTCCCTCTTTCAGGGTTTTTATATACACAAGTAGGTCTTTAAAAGAAATACAAATATATTTTATGAACAAATTATGAATTTTGTAAGTATTAGTAGACTTTTCATTTACAATAATAGTCTAGATATGTCGTGAAATACTTTGAGAAGAATTTTCACTACAAAGCAACCTACACAAAAATCATTCACTGTCCTTTTTTAATAATAGTGAAAAGTTTCTTTCAAAATATATTGTATTATTATATTATTTTGATGGGTTGTGCAACGATGGGACCCGTGCTTACTCTTTTCTTGCGAAACATTTCTGTAAACAATAAAAAGGATTTTGTTTTCAATATATAAAAATAAAGAGTGGGGGCTTTCACAACGTTTTTAAAGTTGGAACAAAATTTCTCTTTTTTCTGTTTTTCTAGCTTAGAAATATTTTTCTGTACCAATAAACACATACAATTTCCTTTCTTAAAAAATAGAATCTTTTGGGATGCATTCATACAGAAATGGACTTAAATAATTCCTTCTATTGAATGTATTCGAAAGGCACATACACACACACACAGAATAATCAATCATGGCTTTTTGGTTAACGGATGCAATATGAACAATAATTTAAACCATGAAATTAATTTGTCTGCATTTTCAACTAATCGAAATATAACTTCATTTCTTATTAACAATCTCAACTTTTAAAGAGTTTATTTTTAATAAGTTTCAGCATAAAATACTTCAGATATTTTGTTAGTATTAAAGGTAAACATTTTAGTTGCAGTGATAAACTCTTTGAGATAATTTTCTTTTATTAGTCCTTTAGTATTTTACCATAATTAATGCAATAGATTTAGGTTTCATAAATTAGATATCTATTAATTATTACGGATGTTGGAACATTTTTATATTAAAAGTATATACTTTGTATCGTTTAAAACTAACATGTACATTATTTAACAATAACCGTTAATTGAATAACGTTAATCTAAATTAGAGATGTATACTCGTTCAATGAGCATACAACTTTAACTGAAATTAGAAAATACAAGAAATGAAGGAGGTTTCTTCTTATAACTACGTCAAATAAATCAAGACAGTAAATAATGCAATTTTTTGCGCAATTTCGAGGATTTGTTTGTTATATTGTTCATATAATACTTTCAACAAAAATATTACCCTAGTAGATAGAGCATCGGACTCCTGACCGGAGGGCCTGGGTTCGATGCTCGATGCCACCAAATACCACCGAGTACACGCGGAGTACGTGCTCGTTGAATCAGTGGGTCCGAAAGTCTTGTGAGTGGTCGCAGCAGAAACCACGAGTGCAGAAGGCTGGAGAATATTTCCCTCCCCTCCAGTTCCATGCCTAATTAGTGGAGATGGAGATAGATGGTGTCGCCATCTATCGTTAAGAAGTCCAATCTGTCTCACAGGCCCTGGCAACTTCCATTCCTACCCTTCGGAAAGGACACGACTACAACAGCAAAAATACTTTTATTTATTTTGTGAAAACCTTTCGAAGTCTTTCAGCAGTAGTATTTACAATTAATGTTATCCATAAATTTAATATTCTTTCTTTTTTTTTCATGCAGTATTGAAACGAATTAATTAAGGAACGAGTACTTTTCTATAATTAAACGAAAAATGTGTTTCTATGTATCTCTATTTGTCAATTCATAGATCATGGACAAATTTTTAAATATTTTTTCGAAGTTAGGCTAAACTTGACTTTATATACGAGTAAAAGGTGATTGGCTACCAGACCGACAAACTTTCAAAATGTGCAGGAGGTACAAAGACAAAGCGGAATCACATAGGAATGCAGGTTCGCAATTGCCATAGCTACGAGCTATGTTGCAAAGAAGCAAAGAAAAAGAGTAGAGACAGCAACACCCATTATTCGGACAGCTAACATTTTCTTGAAAGGCTGTACTAGAACAGGTGCTCGAAATTGCAACATGAAGTCGTGTGGGAAGCCAATTTGCGTGGAATTCCTTACATTATGGGAGGTCACTGGCATGTCACATATCATCCCAGCATTTACAGATATTCGAGCAATGAGGTCATCAAGAGATGGAAAGGGAGTTTCATACACTAAACTGTTCATAGGATCAGAACCAGACTCACGTCAACTTCTGTTTGCACTTGCCAAAATCGTGTGATGTGGAACATGCCTGTCAGGGTAACGTTCCTGGTACAACAACCATGCACGTTGCCCATCAGAATCCGCAGCTCCATACACAATCAGCATGTCGAATAGTTCTTCGTTTAAATACTAGTTCATGATACGACCTCGGGAACGATCGCAAATGATGACTTCCAACAGAATCTGTGTTCACAAAACATTCCATTCAGCTCAGTCTGTAACCCCTCTTGTCTACTCTCGGTCCCGGCTAGATGCGGAGAAGGAACTAATTAATTCACTAAAATTGTTTGTTTGTCACAATATTCAACACAGGCACAATAATAATCCAAGTAAGATAGTTTTGATCAACAACTAGAGAGCAAAGGTGAGACCAGATAGCATGGGGATAATATTTACGGACATTCAACTATATTCCTACGATAACCTATATAAGCTCTTTTTTACCTCGGACGCCCACTAATAATTTAACTCTCTAACTTCTATTTAAATAAGGAGCAAAATACCTGAACTCTTGTAATCCTATATTCCTTGGATGAGGCTTTGAACACTAATCAGTGATTCCAATTTCACACGCCCTGCACTGTGTTTACGATCTACGGCCGGATTGCTGGCTTCTCATTAATTAACTTCACGTCCGAGCTATCCTCACCTTGGTAAATTCTCACTTTATAATCTTAGATTCTTATTTCACTAACTCTCAAAACTCGCGAATACAGAATGTATATAATAAACTTAATTTGCATAATCACGTTTTCTTACCTTCGGTGAAAGTTGGTTGAAATAATTATTTCCCTTAAAGAATCCCCAAGGAGTTAGTTAGAGGTCGTGTATAGATCCGTCACAAGTCTAACGCAGGACTGGAGGAATCTTCCCAAAACATCAGGAATTTCCTGCAGTCTCCCTGTTAGACTTGGCAATCGACTTCTGATCGTGATTTCAAACACCTGTTGTAGTACAGAAGTTTAATAAAATGTTTTCTGTCTCATTAATGAGTTGTTGTTTCTGTCAATTTTTTGTCCTTCTTTGTACCATAGCTCGCAACTACGGCATTTGCGAAACTGCATTGCAACGTGATTCCGAGTCGTATGTGCACCTACTACACATTTGCAAGTTTGTTGGTCTAGTAGTGAAACGCTCTGAATGCTTAGACCTTTTCAAGAACATGCATTTTAGTTGACTTTAGAAGATAAATAAAACCCGTGCCTACGAATATCAAGACTAAAATAGAAAAATGATTTACAATCATTAAATATTACAATTTTGTTATATGAAAATTTTTTATATTCCTTACATGAAGAGGATGCGTGTTATAAGTAAGTTTCAATTGTCGTCTTATTTTCTCGCAACAAAAAAGTAGCTTTAAAGCAAATAAAGTGAACCAAAACGAATTTTATGTGCTTCATATTTTATCAAACCTTCTTAACTTTAATGTTACTCTTTATTAAAAACTGATAAATGTGCTGTTTTAACGATTTCAATTTTCTTTTGAGTAGTCAAACCTTTATAATTCAAATATAACTATTTGTTCAAACATTGCAGCTGTATGTTTGACAAAGCGAAATTTTAGTTTTTATTTAACTGCATTGTTTTTGGATGAGGGACTATAAAACTATTTTTTTTCGGATTTGCGGGAAAAAGTTATGCGTTACTGAATTATAAATTTATAGAAAATCTTTTAAAATTATACAAAACTAAAATTATACACAATTTAAAATTTAGATTAAAATAGGTTTAAGAGTTTAATCATTCCAACGTATTATAAATTGACTATTTAGACACCAGTCAAATCTTAAGTTCAGTACTTATTAAATTATCAAAATACACTTCAATAAAAAAATAACTTAGATTTCATATTTTAAGTATCGTGCATATTCTTCACTTAAAATTTGTAAAAATAATTTTTATATCATAAAAAGTGGTATAATTATTCTTAATAATAACAACAATTCAGACGTAGAAATTTTTGAAAGTTTAATTGAATATTTTAACTACTACAATATCAATTTTATTAATTCTCAAAAAGGGTTTATCATTCAACTCGCATATTCTCAAGTAAATTATAAGAAATCGTATTTGTGAAGGATGGAAATTCATATTAAAAAAAGAAACGCTTTTTATTTACTTAACTGTCGTATTTATTTCTCCCAAATAAATTTTTTTTATTTATAAAAATACATAACATGTATGTGCAATATCCTTTTTACAAGTTTTTGGACTAAAAATTGTGATTGTTTAACTCTTTTACAGGTTTAGTTTTTGTTAATCAAATCGCATTAAATTTTTTTACAAGTAATTGTTGCATATTATATTATTTGTAATGTGCTCTTGTGTTAAATATACACATTATATAACTGTACTTATTGCACAATAAGCATGTGAAGCATATTGCATGTAGACTGTTAAATTGTGTGTGTTATTTTTCTGGCACACAAATAATGCATTTTCAGAGAAATAAATAATATCCATTTTAAATTTCAAATATTTATGAGAATTTTGTGTAGATAGCGTAGCTTATATAAGTTCAGAAAATATATATACAGGGTATTCCCGAATTCGACTGATAAATTCAAAATGTTGACTGTAGGCAGCATGGGGATGACAAATCAACATATAACATAACGTCACAAACCACGTTTAATTGGGGAAAATTGCGATAATAGTAGTCATCGGAGGACGATGTGCCAGACGAGGGGTGAGACAAAACGAATGAAGTGTTTGGAGTCCAGTAATGAGATTGAAGAAACCTCCCCGTATGCAAACTTCCCACCTCTCCCAGAGTAGTGACCACTGCGCATCTTGTGATTCGCGCAGAATGGCGCCCCATGTTGGCACTGTGCTCAATCATACATATTTATCTGTATCAACTGCTAACCGTATCTGACGTCATTGCAACTCTTGTTTGTTTCTCATTGGTCATGACGTCAGAGGCGGTTAGTATATAATGTATGTGTTTTTCTTCTTTATGGAATGCCAGGTTCCAGAGATGCAGATACATGCTAAGAGACAGATGACTGTAGATAAGATGGTGGAAATGGTATATTTTGTATTGATGCTTAAGTTATTATATGTTTAGTTATTGTTTTTATGACCCAAGTGATGGACATACATCTTGATGCGCAAACACTTAATAAACTTCACATTTCAACTATTGTGTGCTCTTCAACTGCGTCAAAAACCTCACGCTACCTGCAAAATTCCGGTAACACCCCAGCACATTTTTCGATTCCACTACGAAACCACTTCCTTTCTACCTATTCTTGGGAGGTGTATTGGACGCTGTGGACGTGTTGTTTTGCCTCCACACTTCCCGGACCTCAATGTCTTGGGTTTCTTCTTGTGGGTTCACATGAAATGGCTTTTGCATAAGATGCCGGTTTCTGAAGTGGAGGATTTCACAGTACGGATCATCGTCGCTTCCACTGACATCGTCAGCACACCGTATTTGTTTAAAGGCATCCACAGAAATCCTTCGACCGTCAGGGTCGCTCTACTATGGCCCACGAGGCCGTACCTTTGAACTATTCCCGTGACAATCACTTGTCGTTGCATTTTTAACGTTGAGCTGTGACGCATTGGTCATATTGTAAACATGCCTTACGCCTAATAAATATATTTCTTATCTCTTATTACCCTTTTTCATTCCCCTCGACATCTCACCCTTCATAACTCTTTTAAAGAATTACTCTTACTAAAAAAGGTTTGCAACTACATGTTCTAGCCGTCTGGGTGGCGTGGTTGGTTTGTCACTGGCCTTCTACACCCAATGTTGCGGACTCGCCCCCGGTCCAAATCGGTGGATTTTTTTAAAGCAGAAAATCGAAAGAGGCCATGTCGTATGATTATACTGCATGTAAAAGATTCCTAGAGTGTCTGTTTGGCTTGGATGCTCTCATAAATATTAAATCCTAGTACAAAGTTCGCATCCTCAAGAGCTCAGGTGCTTCCCTCTGTGGAGGAAACTGGGGGTCAAAATTGCTTGATGTAATTGGTGTCGCCTATATGGTGCAGCGCTAAAAAGTGGTACCAGTTTCTGGGGAATGTACTAGGTCTGCAAAGGCTTAAAATACCAATGCACAGCCCATTGAAAAAAAAAACACAAGTTCTATGTTGATTTGTCATCCCTATGCTGTCTACTATCCTTCCTCTGAATTTCTCAATAGAATTTGGCAACACTCTGTATATATTGAATAGTCTTATGCAATTGGTAACATCAATTTAAATTTCACTATGAGATGATAATCATCTTAGTGTGCACTGATTACATAATTAAATTTCTAAGAAAAAGTTAAGATAAAGATGAAAATTATTTTATATTAAGAATTTAGTCTTATTTCACTTGTCGTTTTATATAAATTAAGAATATGATGCATGAAAACTGAATTATAGATAAAAAATAAATGAGAACCAATCAAATTTGTTTTTGGCAATTACCCATTTTCTTTTGCAATAAAGTATTTTACATGTTCCCTTTTTATGTACTATTTTCACCATATATCGAGAGAAAAAAAATTAAATAGAGTACATAATTTTAGCGTCTATTTACTTCATGATTCTTAATTCTCAATTTACGAAATTTCTCTCTTTGAATTATTTGCCATTGAAATATTTGCGTTCTTTTTATTTTTTCATATACTAAGATTTGAAATGAATTTTGTTATTTTCTTAAATCAAGAAAAATTTGTTAGTTTAAACTTTCTCCGAGGTCTAAGGACTAATTTATGAAGATACTTATTTTTAAGGGAACTTTATAGTTCCTTGTAATGTTGTTCAAGACTAAAGTCAGACAAAATACGACATTCCTTATTCTCTTTGGTACTGTATTTCATCCTTTAAGTCATGTTTAATTAACCTTTCTTTTGACTTGTTGAATTTGTCAGACAAAGCAATAGAACAGAGTGCTTAGACTCTTGTGGAAATTAATGGTTTGTTTGTTTATTATTAAGACTAAAGAACAATGAAACTATTCTTGAGGGATTTATGTACATAAAAATAAAAGCTTCATTTTTCATCGCTTTGATGTTTTAATTCATTCTTAAGTTATTTAAGAATACGTTACTGGAGACAGATATTAATGAGAAACAAAGATTTAAGACACATATAAATCTTGCAGTCAAAACTTTCAACACTTAAATGAAGTTCTTGCTCTTGCAACACTTCATGACATCACCAAGAAAACAATAGCAGTTGATAAAGAATATATATGAAATTGTAACATATTTCATAATTTTTTGTTCAAGTTTTAGTCATAAGTTATATGTATGAAAATTCAGCTTAAGTATTATTTTGAATTGTTTAGAAGCAATTCCATTTCATATTTAAACTATTTCTATTGCTTTTGAAGAATAATTTTAGAAGCATGATGATAATAAATGTTTGCGTGACGTGAATAATTAAAACACTATTTGATTGTTTTATTCGCATTTTAAAAATATTTTAGTTCATCACTTGCATTAGTACAGTATTTTAGTTCATCATTCTCATTATAAAATAACTTAAATTGGTATATTGCTTAAATATACTGTTAATTAAATTATTAACTGCTAAATATTTATTTCAATTAAATTATTTGACTGTGTTACACTTTTAATTGCATGCCTTAGCTCATCTCAAATGCTTCTTTTATACGAGGGATGGTGCAGAAAAATGTTTCACTTTTTTTAAAGGGGATTCAAGATATAATAAAAACATTCCCCATAAGAAATCAATCTGTTGCTAATTCAACGATGAAACTAGCGTCTGCGTAAGATAAATGGAGCTTGCGCAGAGCATCGAAAAAGAGAAAGCAGCAGCAGATCGGTGTGTCTGAGGCTATTCGAGTACAAATCAAGGTGGCAGGCGGACATGTTAGGACAACGTGGCGCAAATGGAAGTGCATACTCTTATCCAGATTGAATAAGCCCTTGGGACTAGTGTGTCCGTTATCTATGAAAGCCTATATTCCATGTATGATGATGATATCATGTCTTGATAAATATGTAGCATGTGTGTCCCTGATGTAGCATGTAGAAAGAAAATAGGCATAGTGGGGTTGATGAAATTCGAAATGGGCAGCACTACACTTCCACGAATGGAAAAAGCATTTCTTCATCGGATTTTCACCTGTTCTTTCCTAGTTTGAAAGTTACACTTTCGAGACGTTGCTTCCAAAAAAAAGCTAATGATTATCAGGTTGTGCGACAACTCCTAGAATCGCAGGGCACCTAATTTTAGCCGAGTGGTATCTTCAAACTTAATGTACATTACGACAAATATCCTGATGTCCGTTTTGACAGTTAAGAAAAATAGTGGAAGTTGAGTAGTTCATGATACCGCGGTGAATTTATTTTGCCAATAAAGTTTTCACGTTAAAGAAATAAATTTCAGAACGGCCCTCTGTCAGATATATTTGAATAACTATTACACACGAAATCGATAATTTGAGCTGGTATCCTAATCCTTACATTCACTTCTGACCCACATAAGGAATTTGTGCTCCGACAGATTTATCATGTTTCAGTACGACTTATGCTTCACCAAAATTGTATATTTGTCATAACGAAACACGTTCTTTCCCCTTAATTTCCATAGTAATAATATTGAAATATATAGAAATTAACAGAAGGATCTAACTTCTTTAAAATTGATTTTAATAGTACATTCATAAAACTTAAGTACGGATAATTCAATCAGAGTAAAATTGAATAATTGATTGAAACCATTATAAATTAAATTAATTGGTATTGAATTAAAATTTATTACAATAAAAATCATTTGATTAATTTTTTTCTGTTTTTGAAAGCATTTGCTTTTTTATATTGTTTTGATCCATCTTTAAATTAAAAATCTGGAAGACAAAAAACAGAAACGCACTTCTTCAATCAACAAAACAACAGCAACAAATAAAAACATAGACAAATAACAAAAATGCGTAGTTCAGACCAGTGCTTCCAATATTTGCGAACCAATACTGAATCGCAATTTTCATCACGTCCCCCTACGTACAATAACAATGTATTTAATTCATTTATATACTTTGAAGCTAAAGCTAGAATACGACTTAAACTTCTTAAGTACCACCCGCGAAAAAACGTCTCACAAAAGCCAAAGCTTTATTTTAAACATACGTATGAATACGTTTTTCCGAAGTACGATCTTTTCTGTGCACTGCTATCCATATAACTATTCCGAAGGCTATGAAATGCAATAAAAGGACCTTGAAAGTGTGTACAGTGACTTTGGAAGGGAATTGCGTAACTTTTAATCGGCAGTTAAGGGATTAATTATAAACCATACAAATTATCAAGATAAGTGTTAAATTCTGTGCATAATTTTATATATGACAAGACCATGGGGTCACTGGTAATTATTAAACTTGCTCTTAACTTAGTATTGTTAAATTAATTATCAAATACATTGCGTAATATTGATACATTTATAAGTATATTATATGAGTGTAAATGTGTAATTTATTTTTATTATGTTAGAATGTATGTTTAATTTAAGTAAATTATTAATTTTTAAAATAATTTTTTGTTGTAGACTTTTCAATATGCTCGCGCCCCCCTCGTAGAGTTATCACGCCCCCTCGCAAGGGGGACACGCCGCATAGTTTCAGAAGCGCTGGTTTAGATCGAAGACTCTAAATTACCACTCACGGGCTAACACTGGCCCGTGGACACCTACGATTCAGCCCGTTTCTGTTTATTTAGATTACATTTTACATTTCATGTACAATGTAAATAAAATTAATGTAATAATATCAAAATAATGTAAATAAATATCTTTCGAATATTTTATTCTAGAGAATGTTTTTTTTAATACACACTTATGTAAGTAGCCCAAAAGCAGAAACAGACACGCAGAAGTTTAAGCAGCTGATCACACTATGATAAAGGATACTTATAAAATTCCAACAATGATGATTTTTTACATTTTTCTTTGAAAATATCACAGCACTAAAAAAACAATTTCTTCTATTTCGAAGTTTTGTAGGCTAAGGATTTCTGTGTAGGCGTATAAAGGATTCTGAAAAATCTCATGTTTATAATGCCATCAATATTTGAAAAAGGAGTCTCAAAATTTATTTTGAAGGACTCAAACTTCGAAAGTAAAATATACCGGGTATTGAATTTTAGTATGTTTTATAAAGATCTAACATGTATTAATATACGTGAAGCATTTTTTGTTGTTGTTTTTTTAATGGTGTTTGAATTTTTTTATTTTCTATCGAAAGGACTTGAGTGAATAAAACAGGTAGAAGGTAGCTTAGAACAAATTTATATATACATTTATAATTTATAGTTTTGAACCAAGATCCTTCACATGTTTAGTTAAATCTGTATAAAATGATAAGTTTTATGAACTCTTATTGATTTGTCAGATAGAAAATCTTTTAGATGAAAATTTAAATTAGCATTCGTAGCTCAAAAAATCGTGTTACAACTTTTCTATTATTATGACAGCCTTCTATTTTATAATTTGAAGTCATTTTCTCTATCTCTTCAATAAACTTACGGAATTAACTATGATTGAGTGCATGTGATATGACATAATTAACACCTGCCATAGATAGCTTTAAAACTTCTCACCGATCTCCCATTTTCTATACAAGGAATTAAGGAATAATGCATTGTATTTTATGATTTTGAGGCGCCATGATTTTTAATGTGAGAAAAACGACCCCTTACCTTTCTCACAGATGTTTTTTCTCTACCAATAATGATACGCTAAAGATTAAAGCAGATTATTTTTTTTAAGAATTTTCAAGTTCTTGAAATTATTTGTTTCTAAATTCGGGCCATGAATATTCTTAATGTCAAGAAGGTCTCCAGACTCTTCCTATTTTTTTTTACCTTGAGAATAAAAAATAACAACTAAGATGCATCTGAAATATCTGCTGACTCTTTCAAGGATAAAGGACTCCATTTTTTAACATCCTTTTATAAGCTTCACTTGTATGTAACGGAATCTTTGAACTCAATTTTTACCCCCTTTAAAAGGTCATGTTAATTCAAAATTTTGCTCACTGGTCCCAGGACCAAGGAAAATACAATAATTTAATAATTTTTTTCCATTGTCCTTATAAGGATAATCAGGATTAACGATTTCCCATTTTCAGATTCCATACCGCATCTGGCGACTAATTTCAGATCCCATTTCCAGATTTGACGACAAAAAGATTAAGTTACAACTTAGGTCAATTGACTATTAAAGGGTATTTTTTGGCTTTTTTTTAATTTGCTAGACAAATGAGTTCGTATATTTTCTGTAATATCATCTGCTTTACGTGCCACAGTGCTTATTTGCGCCCTTGATGTATCCTTGCCATTTATATCTCACTATACGGTTAGTCTCGAAACGAAATTTTGCTCGTAATTTAAAGTTATTTATGATGGTTTGTTGAACTTATATTATATTATATTATATATTTTTATTATATTATATTATATTATATTATTTTATATTATATTATATTAATTTATATTATATTATATTATATTATATTATATTATATTATATTATATTATATTATATTATATTATATTATATTATATTATATTATATTATATTATATTATATTATATTAGGTATTGTTTATTAACACGGCATCATAGTTTTTTTTTTCAAAAGTTCATCTGAAAGTGAATAAGATGTGTACTAGTTATATCCTTTAAAATTACGTTCTTCTCAAATGTTTTTGTGTCTCTACATATAAAACATTTATTTTCAATAGTGTCTCCCTTTTTTAAATCTGAATCGATTTCAGTGGAGGAATCATACTTGCTGTTATACTCTTCATTTGATTTTTCCTCATCATAACCGCGAAGAGAATTTCTTCATCCGAAAATACTGTTGTACTATACCTATTAAATACTGCATTTATTAAATTACTTAAATATAACATTTCTTCATCATAACTACAATAATACGTCATACCTTAAGGAAGATTTAAAACGCGTTCATGCATTAAGAGTTGTGACGTTGATTCACGCGCAGGGTATGACATACCCGAAAAGGTAATATCCAAAAAGTATATATTTAGAATTCGCCTACAAGCTAAGGCCCCTCAAAGGATATGACCTTTAAGTCAGCTACACGAGAAACTATTCATTTTCCAATAAAGTTTTAGAAGGAGCGTTGAAAAAAGTTAGACGGTGGGTATGACACACCCTGCGCGTGTAGTGCCGGGTTAAAGCTTACTTGAGAAGTCAGTGCGGTTCTTAATCTGAATAATTTAGAGATCTTTGTTTTAGGTCATTTTAAAATATTTGAGTGAAAGGTGTAAGAAATAAATATTAAAGCATAAAAACATTATCTTTTTAATGAGAAACAATTCGTATTTAAGCTTCGACATCGCTGAAAAAAGTATTTTACGTCAGATATTGAGCTCGTATAAGTTATCGTGGAATCAGTAGAGGATCCGTATTACTATCCACAGACTAATGAGTCTCACCTTCGCGCTCTGCTATCTGATCTTTTATCTTAATAGATTATTATTGTGTCTGTTTGATATTTTGGTGACAATAAAATAATTAGAGTGAATCATGTCTACTGATTATTCAGTTCCTCCCCACACCTAGACGGGTCAGAGGGTAGACAAGGGGGTTCAGAGGGAAGCAGGAACCCACAAGCATTACAAGTTAAACTTGTCCCAATTCGATTGGTTGAACACTGACAAATTTTAAATGCAACGGATTGATTTCCAGTTTAGCTCAATATGGATTCAAAAATTTATTGAAAAAAAGGCGAAGTTGTAATTGATTGAAACAGAAATATTAACAAGCAGTATAAGTAAAAATGCTAGTAATGAAATTTTGGAAACATGGAATTCGATTCTAGAAAGATTTAACTGTTTGAAAAAGCTGGCCTATGCTATTTTAACCATATTTTCATCTATCTTCGCCGGTTAGTCATTATTTTTAGAGATGAATAACACTAAAGACTCGCTTACAAACCGTTCGGCAGATGACTCCAATTCAGCATGCATTCTGCTAAAAGTAACATCTTACATTCCTAATATAAGTTATTTGTCATCTAATCTGAAACAACACACACGCTAATGTTGCTTTAATTTGAAATACATCTATATATATATATATATAACTAAAACATTTATTATTATAAAGTACAAAATGTAGTTTTTCGTAGTAAATAAAGAATTTTGAGTTGTTACTATTTAGTTTTATTATTTTCGCAATAATCACAGGTCAAAATTATTTGATGGCCCGTCTATACCTCACTAAACTTTTTTATAAAAAATGGCACGTTGATCCATAAAGGTTCGTCTCTCCAGGGGTAGGGGGTCAGTTCAGGTGACGTACTCGTTACTGGACCATGGCTGAATACACGTTCGTGATAAGTTCCAAAAAATCATGTTTAAACTTTCCCCCCTGATTTCTCGGAAATCACATTTCCGTAAAGAAAACAAAGTGCTTCTCTATACAGTCGTTATGCGTCCCATTATTGCTTACGCTTGTCCAGTTTGGGGCTATGCCGTCAATGCTAATCTTAATATATTAAATGTAGCACAAAACTCATACATCCGTATGGTTGTTAAAGAAACTCGTAATATGAGAAATGATGATATTAATAATGCAATAAAAATTAATAGCTTTAAAATTCATATTCAAAAAATAGCCATTAATTTCTTTAACTCTCCGTCCGATACCAAAAATATTAGTATGTCAAACCTAATTCCTTATAATGTAAATATTAATACTAAAAGGCCATGAAGAATCCTCATGGACTCTTACAACCCCCCTTAAGTTATTTTCTCTCGCAATAGTTTTTTAATTATTGCACCCAGTAAATTTTCTAAATTTATTTTCATTAAACTTTTTTTTTATTCCTCTATTTTGCCCCACTGGACAAGCTATTTTTCAATCTATTTTTTACACCCCTTGATGACGGGCAGACAATATGAGTATCTATCTTCACCCATACCCGACCAATCAGAGAGCAGTGTCTCAGCTCTCAGCCGAGCCAAACATTCCGAGTAAAGGATCTGAATTTTCAAGTCAAGACGCCACTCATAGCCACGCCCCCCGGATCGCATTCAATCCACCAATAGCCAACATGCCTCTTCGCAGGAAGAAAAACCTCACAAACGTCGTTCCCACATCTAAGACTCTCACGATATGGGATTGAGGACTGATTTACAGTCCAGATGCCCGCGGATACACCGTCATCAACCATGCCTGAATGACGAGGTACATCACCATCAGCCCTAGTGTTGTTCCAAAATGAGACGTAAATTAGAATCAAGTCAGAGTTCTGATAAAAAATTCTATAAGAAAAAAATATCACTTTGAATATTTATTGAAATAAAATTGATATTTTGCTTTAATTTTCGAAAATATTTCATTAATAACATTTTTTTTCCGAAAAAAAATGAAAATAATATTGGATGTGCAAGTTTTTTTGAAGCTCCGGGAGAGAACTTTTATTTTTTATTGCATACTTTGAACCTAACATATAGTGAAATTAAAATAGAATCAATAATTTCTTTTAATAAAAAATATCTTTTCTAAACACTTTATCAGGTATTTTAAGCATTTTTTGGAATATACTTTACTATTAAATCTAAATCATTTTAAATATTTATTATTTATCATTAGAATTCCTTCACTACCAATTATTAATATAGAAAAAAAATATTTTTTTGCTTTTATAGCTAATGCAAGTACGTTTAAATATTCTTTGTTCCTATTCTGTTTCTCAAGTATTCTAAATAAAAATAAATATACGTATATATTTATATATATATTTTGCGGGATTTTTTAAGAAAAAAATTTGTATTTGGGTACAGTGTGAGCAAAAATACTTACATATAATTAAATGAGAACCTTTTTCTATGTTAAAGATAAATCTGTAAAACTGATTTATAGCATACAAATCCATTTGATATTAAATAAATAATAGTGACAGATTTTTTTGTACATCTTTATGCAAATTTTATTAAAAAAAATTTGGGGCGAAATAATAACTTGAAGGTATAGTTGTAGTAAATTTACAAATGTGATAGTTCATTCTGTGAAAAAAAATCATAAAATATTAAATAATCCCACGCATTAAATCTAATTAAGCACTAAATTTAATTAGGAGGTGAAAAAAAAAGATTTTCTTTACCATTACTGAAAACAACCCGACAAAATATATAAGCTTAGAAAAGATTTATTTTCCAAAAAAAAAGTTCATTAATGAAAAGTAATAGGATTTCAAAAAGAAAATGTATAATTTGAACCTTAAATCCATAGATTATATGATATTATTGCTTTTAGGTTTGCTTCACACGGGAATTTGAAATCTTGATTTTGGAAAAACTGCTGTAGAGATGGGAAACAGAGAGATGAATAATTTTAAACTTGAGTCAAAAATAGCAAATAGTTATACTGAAAATTTTAAAATTTAAATAAGTGAAATGTGAATTTACTAAATATTCTGAAACTGGCATAAAAATACCATTGTCAATTTTTTTTAAAAAAATGTATATTTTTAAAAATGTATATTGTGTGTGTGTTTGAATTAAACAATAAGAATATAAAATTAAAATTATGAAGTTTTTTTGTCATCGTTTGGTTTTACTTGTTTTTATATTTGAAGTGGTATCTCCAGAATAGATTATTTTTGTAATGAATAATGCAACAAAATTATTGCTTAAGGAAAGTAATTGTAATTTTGCAGATCCCTACATTTCTCTAGTTTTTTCGCTCATTTCTCTTATATTTGGACTTATCATTTGCTGCTACAAACAGAATTCCGAATCAAACTATATTTTAAAAATCAAATTTATAGAACCTCAAGTAAAATGAATTTTTTTTAAAAATATGTGACGTGGAGGGTATGTACATAAACCAGTGACAGCCTCCGGGCTGATGCGATCATTTTGGTCCAGTGGTAAGTTACGTGCTTACGAAATGAAAGGTACCGTGATCGAATATCCTACATTGATGACCTTGGATGAACTTTGAAAAAACGCAACCTTCTTACAGCTGTCGTCGAGTCGACTACCCACCGCAAAAGCAATCAAAAATCTGTCAGATCCACATGACGCAACAATCAAGCCGTCAGATTTACATGACGCAACAATCAAGACATCAGATCCACATGAAGCAGCAATCAAGCCGTCAGTCACATGACGCAACAGTATAAACTCACACATTCGTCATAACAACTGTATCATTCCTTCGCCTACCGATTCAATGGTACGGAAATGTGTGGCCAGTAACAGCCTTTGGACTGAAGTGCTCCTTTTGGTACAGTGGTAAATTGAGTGTTTACGAGTCAGAAGGTTCCGAGTTCAATCCTTCAAATAAATTACAAAAATTCAAACATCTTCCGAAACTCGTTATAATAAGCTTTACATTCAAACCTTATTTTTCATAAAAGTTTGCGAAATTACAACGTAATCGAACACATAATATAGTTATGAAGGTATGGAAGAATATTATAATTATGAAGAATTTTATATCAAGTTTTTTGTGCAAAACAAAAATCTTTCTTCATGGAAATTCTAAAAAAATGTTTATGAATAACGTTACCAAAATATTTGTTTGTTATTTAAAACTATTTTTCAAATTATGTTCTTTTTACCAATAAGTAATTTTTATATAAATAATATAATAGTTTCCCAAGAAGTTCGTACAGTTTCGAAAAACACAATTTATTTTTCCTGTAAGGACATAAAAAAAAATTAAGCCTTGGAGGTTCTTACTTATTACATGCAAATAATTTCAAAACTTTAAACTAAGTGTTCTATATATAATCTGTTTTAAAATTTTACCTTGCTATTCTTTACGTATGAATAAAACGCAAGACATTTTTGCAAATTAAGAGGACATGGTGATTATTTACGCAACATTTTGTAATTTAATGATTTTCATAATTTTTTTGGTTGCCCCCTATGTGTATGTATGATGTAAAACAGATTTTTGCTCAAAATTTTGTAAAAAAGCTAACCATTTAATTTTTTTAAGGGAAAAACTTGAAATTTATGAAGTGATTTTAAAATGCTACCCCTCCTACAAAAATTGACGTACATATATGAAGTTTGATTTACAAGTACTTTAAATTATGTATAACAAAAGTTGGTATGTGTTTTGTGATAACATGATTGGTATTCGTACAATACTTCTTTTTATGAAAGCTTATTGAAAATCCCTTAAAAAATATGCTAATTCTAACTTCAATAATTTTTTTTTAGAAAATATCTTTTATTGAAAAATGTGTACCATATTTTGTTCCATGTACTATTAGCAACAAGTGAAAAAATTTCCAAGTATTAAGCATCATATAAAAAAATCCTTAGCATCTTAAATGAAGACAAACTAGTTATTTTATCTTTCTGAGATCAGTGAGTTTAAAGTTTTGATTTGCCATTTGAATGTGAATAAAAACAAACGTAAAAGTTATCGTAACTCTGCGCTTTTTAAACTTAGAGATTTGAAATTTCATGAGTTTGTAGAAAAGTATATAAAAAATAATTTAGACTAAAACACTACAGTTGATTTTTTCACCGATTTTTGTCAATTGAATGGTACTGTGTCCCTTTAAAAAGAAATGAGAAAATACTTCCCCCCTCTTAATTTTAACTCAAAGCATCTTTATGAATATGCACTATGAACCATTTTTGGGAAATCATGTATTAAGCGAGTTAAAATATTCTTTTTCGGATTATTTGTCACACCTTTAAACTTTTTAACTTATAGAAAAAAACACAGTGATTATGATTTACAGAAAGGGTATAAATTTACAGAAATTTAATACTGTTATTATAATTCTAATTGAAATTTGTATACATAAATTAAAGGTTAATCTGGTAGCAATGTTTTAGCTAATTTATATTCATATTATTTTGAAAAAGGTATGTTATTAATAATGATTATTATATTTTCTTAGATATGTAGGTGATCTAATTGTTTTATGTAAATAAAAGGGATTTTATTTTTAATATTAGTTTTCACCCTAAATATTTGACATTATTAAGGCTAACACAGTAAAAACCCTTTAAAAATACATTTATATATATATTACTTTGTTTATTATAGATAATAAATTAAATTCAAAAAATTTTGGTAAAGATATTCCTTTCATTTTAATATTATTAATAGGTCTTTTTCGTATTCTAGTTTTGATATTTCTGTTTATAGAAATTGTAATGCTTATTTACAATGTAAAGACAGATTGATTAAAAAATTAATTTATGCAATGGAATAAACAGTGTGAAAGGAAACTCTTATTAAAGTCGATAATGCTGATTCTAAATCTTTTTATTTGAAAATATCACTACACCGAAAATCAATTACTCAAGCGTTTGATGTTCGGGATTTAGGATTTCTATGAAGGCCGTTAAAAGATTTTGAAAAACGTTCATGTTTACGATTCCATGAAAATCCGAATTGTGAGACTCAAAAATTTGAAGCACTCAAAGCTTCAATATCAAAATATACCGGAAAAAAGAGTCTGAGTACGCTGTATAGTAAGGAATATATTGAAACACTTGAAACATATTTTGTTTGTTCAAAACAATTCTTTTATTGATAGGACTTAAGTAAATAAACAAGATACAAGTTAGTTTCCTCCCTATAGTTTTAACAAAGATCATTATCATGTGTAGTTAAATCTGTATAAAATGAAGCTTTCATCCCCATTTATTGTTTTGCAACTGAGCTAAATAATGTTATAGGGTTAAATTTGGATTTTTGATGGGAGTTCAAAAACTTGTATTAAAACTTAAAACATGTTTGTAGTAAAAATATGGTAAGTCAAAAACAACGTGAATAAACTTTCAATGCTACCAATGATTGAAAAAATTTTACTTGAAATAATTATAACAGCTGTTATGAAACATGTCAAATCGTATTTATATCCAGGATAAAAAAGATAGGATAAACTTGAAAAATATGGGCACCAAAACACTTCCTTAGAAATATATTAAACTAAACACTTAAATTTTTTAACAAATTGAGGCATTTCAAATTTTAGAGTATGGTTTTCCTAATGGAATATGAACAAACTTCTAACTCTTGTTGCTGTGTATAAAAATAAGCTTCAAAACCAAATCCGCAATAGCCCATATTTGACTAAAACTTTATTTAATATGTGGGCAGAATTACAGGAAATATGGGCAGGTTGCATTATGAAAAAAGCAAAAGAAACTGCCATCTCTGCATTTACCTTTTCCAAACGGAAATGCATTTCTACCCAAATTAAATGTTTGCCAAATGATAAGAAGTAAATTTAAACCTTTGTTATTGAATGAATTGTATCACAAAAGAAATGTACATGTCTTTATCAATAAATTAAAAATAATTAAATGGTGGAAATCAAATAAGATATTGTAACAGTTACATTTAAACTCTGCCTTTTCTTGACAAAATAATGACAGCCAGGTGGCGCTACTTGTTCTTGGGGGAAAGAGAACGTTTTTCCTGAGTTGTTGTCCCGCCGGATGGTCCCCGAGCCATGAGTTCAAATGGTGCCAGGGAAGTCTTTCCCTCCTTTTATGTCTCATTCCTACACTATGTATTTTGTGTGTGTCTCCTTGTGTTGTGGAACTTCATGAACATTAAAAATATCTTGTTCCTGTAACCATCAAAGCCTGCATTACTTAATCTTTCACAACATGGGAGCATTACAATGACGCTCAACGTGAGGCGCCAATTGTAACTGCCACTACGTCATTACTTGGGGGTAAGCCAAAAGTAATTAACAGAATCTCGGGGTAAATTATTATATTTAATGACATAAAATAACACAGTTACTAAGGAAGTAGACAATTACAAGACAAACATTTAGAGAAAATAGGTGAAAATAAGTAAAGTTTACATAGTGCAGGATTGGACATCGAAATGGGGAACGCACGCTGGTTAGGATCCAAACTCTCTCTGATGGTACTGCTGTGTTTCATACAGTCATGCTTCCGGTACAAGCCCATACTGTTAATGGCGGCACCTACAATTCGGTCTTTTAACTATACCGTGCGTTACACTATTAAATTAACACAAATTATTAGAAACCTGAAAAAACAGCATTTAATGAGGGCTCTTATATCACACATACGCAGCACTCATTACAATAGGATTCACCCTCTAACTCAACACATTCTTTATGGAATTATCATGAACAAGCACCACAACATTGCACCTATGATTTTCATTAAAATAGTCAGAACCACAAACTGGACAAATGCAGGATGATTCTGTTTGCTGGCTCTTGCTGTTGCTCTACTTTTGCCTTTACACCTTCTCTATGACCTTTGTTGGAAAATCTCTTCATCGTATAAGCCAGACCTTCTGTATTTATGAGTTATCTTGCAACATGATTAAGTTTTCGCGATTTTCGCAGGTTCTTTTCAGTGTTATTATGGACTAAATTCATGACAGTCACATGATAATATAAACACGTGTTCTACATTGAATTCAAAACGGACAATAAACGATATAGCTCGTACTTTTTATTTTATTTGTAAAACTTAGGTAAAATTTCAAATTGCATAGTTGGGTAAAGATGCTCAAGAGTTATAAAAAGAAATTTCTGCAAAAAAGATTTTAAAATTAAAGAAAAAAAAGTCTTGTTTTATACATGTACTTTTAAATAAGGTGACAAATATTAATTTATTTAAAAAAAAAATTCTGTAAAAAGCGTAATTTGGCAATAACGGAGTGCATGAACTGTGATTTGCTGAAAATAGATAATTGCATTTATCGTGACTATGACGTCCCATGTGTTTTTAAACTTGATTGGCTAAAAACACGTGGTTTAAAATTATCATGTGATTATGACGTCACATGAATTTAGTCCATTGGACTTATGTCCTCCAAAAATGATGCGGCTGACTGCAAAAATTCAGTAGTGAAAATAGATGTCCATGTGCTGCTGTAATTTCGCCTAAGTTATTATAAGAAAGAGGTTTTTGGAAGGAAGATAAACTCAAAGGACGAGTAGGACAAGGGAATGGTTCTCAGTAGTAGGGTTAGATAGCATTACTGCATCAAATTGTGGTGCTCGGCATATTACCCTTAATTTTACTGCCCATATTTTCTCAAACGATTTATATTTGGCATTAATGCTGTCAAAAGAAGAAATAATAAAACCTCCCACTCTCGTCAATGCACTCACATAAGAGCACAGGTATTTATAGGATTTATGTAAAATTAATTAATTTTATGTGTTAAATATGTAATATGACTAAATTATAGCAACGAACCAAATTTAAAGTTTTAGGTAATTGTATTTACATTAAAAATGGTCTGTTTTCACTTCTATTTGAACTATACAACAACACAAGCAAATCACACAACCACTAAGAACCTTGAGCATTGACAATTACGAGTGGCATGGGTATTTTCTTAAATGTGCCCATATTTACTTAGTGCTATTATTTACCAAGTATTTTTAAAAGTATTACCCTTAAGTATTTTTAAAAAAAACAAAGCAAAATCTGCTGCTACAAATTTTCATAATCGTAATTGTATTTAATTTATTTTCTCTGTCAAAAAATATTCATAAATTACTACATTGCAATCACCACCTTATGATTTAAATTACTAATCTCAGGATCAGTTTTCTGTATACATAGAATCACTCATCTAATAAATTGTTCCCATAAATATGATTAAATGAAATCGGAAGCAGATGACTAATGATGTTAAAATGGTTCAAGTATAAAAACCTCAAATGTTTATAGGAATCGACGTACAATTTGATAAATGACTGACAATATTCCTTTGACAGGTAATTTCTAAATGAGTTTCTTATTTCTCTTAATATTAATATTTATTGATAATTTTAGGTTCATACGCACACACACACACACACACTGGAGTTTAATTATATTGATGTCTTTCAACTAATTATGGGTATAGAATGGTGTTTAATAAAATTTGTTCAATGTTGTAAATACGAAATATACAGACAATTAATCATTATGCATTTTCAGCTTTGTGTATTCATATTCAAAATTTAAGTCTTGAAAATACAATACTTTATTCAGTTTTCGTGTCTTACTAGAGTTTGTTCTCTAAAGGTTTCTAAACAGAAAACTTTGCAAAAACGGCTGATTGCTTGATTCCAATATTTTACTTGACTCTCAGCTCGAGTAGTTTAACACTTTTTTAATAGTTTAACACTTTTTCCAAATATTCGAAATTTACAACCTTTTTTTGACAATATTACATTTTGAAATTTTTATTTAATTTTTTTTATCTCTCCATACCAATATACCGTACCAAGAATATAAAAATATTTGTTTTACAGATGGAAGTAAGTAGAATGAAAGGGTTAGTCTTGCCTGTATTACTTATGAGGAAGGAAATGAAAAAATTATTTTTCAACATCGATTAAGAGAAGAATACTCGGTTTTTTAAGCCGAACTACTCTGCAATAATCTTGCCGTAAAAGTGATTCAGAACTTTCTCCGTCAGAGTGGAACTCTCAATTTTCTTATCTGAACCGACTATTTTTCTTCATTTCATTCTTTGCTCATTAAGTTCTACAGAAAAACTTGTTGTAGAGGCTCAGTCTATTATGTACTACCTTCAAGATTGTGACATCCACTTTTCTTATGTTTGGGACCATAGCGAAAATCTCGGCAATGATAGAGTGAACCAGTTGGCCAAAGAGGCAACTTGCCAAGATACGAACATTTCGATGCCTATGCCCTTGTTCCACTGTAAGCATTTAGCTTGGGAAAGAATTGTTTCCTCCTGGAACACCGAATTCTTGGACTCGCTTAAAGCTTTGTGGACTAAAAAAAAATTCCGACCATTTGTAAACGGCTAAAATTCAAGAAATTTGTTACTAATTTTAAGTTATCCCAGATTCTAAAATAACATGGGAATTTTAAGAGGTATTTGTCTAGATTTAATTTAATTGGTTGGGATATTTGTTCTTGTGATCAGGTTGCTGATACTGCGGAACATGGATTGTTCTATTGCATCCTACATTTTTGTAAAAGAGAAAGTTTAAAAAAGGAGTTTAAACGCTTAGGTATTTTCCAGGCCACCTGTTTTCTCTTTGTTGATAAATTTTACTGAAACCCTAATGTGTTAAGAAAATTTGTTTACTGTGCAGATTTTTAAAGTTTTATTGGTATTTATATTTGTGTATTTCCTCAATTCCATTTTATTTTATATTTTTATCCAAAATGTATTTTTAATTTTGTTTTAAATTATATAATTGTGTTACCACTTACATTTGTAAGCCTCGTTTTATAGAATGTGAAGCACGAGGAGTTTTGCAAATAAATTAACTTAAAAAAATACCATAAAGCAGGGGTTCTTAAACTTTCGTTCCCCACGGTTTCTTAATTATTAGCCGGACGTCGCAGAGCTCCAAGAATTTGAACACCCTCCCACACAATTAATATTCTTGACCGAAATATATATGTTCTAGTCGTTCCTAATTGGCGGCAATTTAATGATCTAATCTAGAATGTCTCATCTTTGAATTTTTCTACGAGACCTTTCTGAATCTGCAAACGAGTGAAATTTTAACATTAGATGAAGGATCTTCTCGGACGTCTAAAAAAGCGCTGGGAACCCCTGGGGATACGTGAAACACAGTTTAAGAAAACTGCTATAGAGGTTCTTTTCCGCATTGGTAGGTTAAAACTAATAATAAGTTTTTTCTACAATAAAACTGAGACTCATTCTACTGTACACATATTATTTTACTCTCGATATTTTTTCTGAGTTCAATGCATTCATGGAGTTATGAATATATTTCGAACTTTTTTATATTAAAGCGCATTTATTATTTTACATTCTAAAGCACTTTTATTAAAAAGCATTTTACAAAAATATAATACATATTGAGTTGTCCGAAAAACTTTATTGGTGGTACATCGACCGATCTGAATACATCAAAGAATGATTGAAACCGAATTGTATGAATTTATATGCTAAAAGACAGTGCTTTAGACATATTCCGAAGAAAGTTTGGTTAAGATACGTTAATTGTTGTCAGCGTTACAAGCCTTCGTGTAAAAACGCAAAAAAAAAAAAAAAAAATACATTTAAATAACTGCTATTTTCTTTTTCTGGAAATGGAAAAACGGCATACAAGTGGGAAAAAATAAGCCCTAGCAAAGCTGTAAGTGAAAAACTGTGTGGGAGTAATTTATTTGGTTTTTAAACCGCTGATTTCAACTCTGAAAATCAAGAAGGTCCAGGCTGATCCTTTTTCACAGATATAGATCTGATGAAAACAATGATGAAAATTAATGTTTAAAGTATGAAATCAAACATTTATGAGCATTCTGTAAAACTTGGCTACTATACCCTTTTCATGTACGAGTTCCTTACGATTTAATGGAAACAAAACCAATGGAATACATATTCATGTGTGGCTCGCTTTATAAACATAACGAGGCGAACCCATTTTTGTAGCAGGTAGTGATAGGGATGAAACTTTGATAGTTTATGTAGACGAGTGAGGACATTCTGTCAGAAATCTGAATAATCCACTTTGAGCCACTTTAAAAGTCAGTATTTGACCGAGGAAGGTTTTCTCTGTGTTTGGTGGGATTGAATAGGTATCCTGCATTATGAATTATACCAAACAACGAGATAATAAGTGCGAAAGAGTATTGTTATCAATTAGAAGAATTTAAGACAGAAATCGAGCAAAAAGTTTCAGAAATAGTAAGTCCGTGGGAATTGTGTTTCATCAGGACACTGCACAGGCTCATGCGTCTTTGATAACCCAAAAAAGTTGTTGGGGCTCGATTGTGATGTTTTTACCATATCCACCTCACACTCCATTTAGACCTCTAACTCTCTCATTTCTACCTATTTCGATCATTAGAAAATTCTCTTAATTTAAAAGTTTTCCTCTTTGATTTAGACAAAAAAAAATCCCTTTAAAAGGGTTCTTTTTCGCTGAAAAGCCTGAAAGATTCCGAAAAAATGGAATTTTTAAATTGCCTGAAAGATTCAGAAATGTTGTTGATATTTCACACCTATATATTTTTTATAATTAATGTATTCTAAAATTTAAATTTCTAGAGTTTCAGCTTTACTTTAAATTCGGCACGGACTTTCCCCACAACCCGATACTTCACGTAACTATTTCTTATGAGCTTTTCATTAAATAAACTTTAACGGAATTAAAATTAAAGTTAATTAATAAAGTTTATGTACAATGCTCAGATTTGGCTCGACATCTTACAGAATAGTACATTTGATTAAAAAATGCAAGTGGATCACTTACATAATACATATAATTATATCCTATTAAAATATATTGTTTTCATACACATGTACTTTGCAGGAGTATAATGCAACTATATACGTAACTTGTTTCAAAATCCTAACCTTTGTTTTCTCGACGTTTGATATAAAAATTAATTTTATGGTTCACAAAATTTAATATTAAAAAGAAGCAAAATAAAACAGAGTCGATTTTTTTCAATTCAAAGATTCAGTCATTTAATATCACTAGGAGGTAGAACTCAAAAATTCCCAGACTGAGCATGTAATGCGAAAAATGTTTGCAGTAGAGCGACTAAGGTAACATTTCTGTGTCACTGCATTCTTCCCCTTTTGTAAAACAGTTTTTGCCAAATCACGTGGTCGGTGGGTCTCCATGGCAATCTATTTTGTAGGTGGATGCATTTAGTAACAGGTGATTGAAAATAATTGCGTTTGTTGAGCAGAGAATAACGTCAAATTTTTGTGTTGGCTTGGAAAAGAGTGCTACGGAGATTTTCGAAAAGTTGAAGCATGCTTAAGGGAGTGATACCCTATCGCAAACGCAAGATTTTGAGTAGCATCGCTGTTTCAGAGAGGGCAGAGAAAGTATCAAAAACGACGAACGCTCTGGACGTCCAAAGACTTACCGTACAGTTGAAAACATCTGAAAAGGTTTCTGTAGCAGTACGTAAGAACTTGATTCTAAAAACGACGGGGTGAAAATTAAAACAACTGCTTTACCTCTCATCCTTCTTTCCCCCTGATTTCGTGGCCGTGGTAGCCAAGGGGTCAATGCATTGGATCATGGCTAGCTAGTCATGATTTCGAGCACAGTACCATTGAAAAACCACCGTGTAGGGGAGCTTAAATCTGTACAGAGCTCAAACGTCCTCCGGTTGATGTAGTGTGGTAGTTAGGAGAGGGAAGTACCAGCTCAGGTGTCGTCCGCGGCACTTGACTATGGTTCAAAATTACATGGTCCGTCGTCAAAAGCCCTCGTGTAGCTGAAAAGTGCGACGTTAATATTCACTCACTCACTTCCCCTGATTTCGCCCTCTGAAACTTCAGAATATTTATTTAACTGAAACGTCATTTGCAGGTTCGTCAATTTCAATCTGCAGATGAAGTTGTGGTGTCTGGGTCCTATTTTGGACCCCGCTCACACTGCCCGGAGCGTCTCTAAGTGTGGGAGGAAACATATGATCACCAACAAACGCCATAATAACAAAAATATACATCACTAACAAACACTTAAACAATCACAAGTTTAACTATAAGAAGAAACCTAGGAGTGATTCCCTAAAACGTCGATTAATCCTAATACACAATTCAAAGTAATTCTGACAACCAGAAATAGACAAGGACAATAGCTAACCTCAGGTCGGTACTGAATCTATTATCTTCAATTGTCAATCTAACAATTTACTTTTATAATTTAAATCTACTAAACGCGTGCTAAGTTCGTGAAGTAATTCTCCGGCGTTACTTACGTGACAGCTTGGCAACTCCTTCTCTCGTACATTTACAAAATCTATATATATATAGACTTTATATAGTCGAACTAATTAACATATAACTATCTCGTGTTTTTCCTGAAAAGGCTGTGAAATAGTATAAATGCTAGCCCCAAAGTTTCCCAAGAGGATTAGTACGGAAATCTCGCGAATAGCCCCGTCACAAAGTTAAAAGTGCATCGCAGGCTAAATTAAAGGGCATGACTAAAAATGGATTCCAGAAATGTTTCGATGAGTTTTTTACAAGCGATGGCAAAAGTTTGCTGTTGCTCAAGGGTCTTATTTTGAAGGAGGATGTGTTTTAGCAACATAACTGGTAATATGTTTTAAGTTATAGACTCCAGTCCGGGAACTTTTGAATCCTAATATGTATATTTAAATAGTTGCATTATCTTATAATTTCAAACTTTGAGTCGTTAAACATAAAATTATCCAAATAAAATTAATGTTTTTAATTTTCAAAATGTTCGATGTTTATAGTTGGATAAATATGTAACAGTTAACACACTGCATTAATTGCTTAGGTTTTTCAAAAGGGAAGGGAAGGTTATAGAAAATTAGTTTTACAGATCAAATTTCATCAGATGATCATATGGCATCTAGAGAGTGCTAAAATGTGGATCTTTTTTTCAGGAGGTTAGGCACTTGTTACTGATAGTTTGGTTAGTAAATAACAAAAAATATTATCCTGCTTACTCTTCAACAAATGCTCATTAAATATTGTCCATTCTCTATTTATGACATTGTGCTTTTTTATATAAATGAAACTTCAACAAATGCAATAATTTAAGAGGGAAAGAAATCTAACCAACTAATAAGTTTGAATTATCTCAAACAAAAAATTTGACTATATGCAAAAGCACTTAGGAAGATATTTCAGATAAAGCTATCGTAAATGTTCTGATCTGTTGAATTTTTATACCCCAGGGGTAAAAACGACTTTAAATTCCAAAATGATGTCACGTCTTTTTTCCCCTTAAAGACAGATTTGCTTAGTTTCTTTGGAAAAGTATTTAAGCATATCCACTTTAAGAAAAGAAAACGCGAGGGAAAAATGCAAATAAGTACTTAGGATAAAATACAAACGAAAAACAACACTTCTGCATTTTAACGTACTTTAAACATAGTTGCCTTTAAAGTTTAGAAATTCAAAACCAGAAATGTACATTACTTCAAAAATGTATTTAAATGTTTGCGAAAAAGAGAATGCTATATATTCAGAGGTATTCTAAACTTAGATTTCGGTATTAAGTTAATGTGGTCACACACACTTACCTTTGAACTATACTATACTGTCATATTCCATTTATAGCTTAACATTAAAATAGATTTTAAGATAATTTAATTTTATGGTTAATGATGGTTAAAAAAATTTCATGTTCTTCCAGAAACTTGCAGCTATAACGCCTGTATGGATAAAATTTGAAGATGCTCTAACACGTTTGCGTTTGAATTCAAATCATGCATTTTCTAATCAAAGTTGATTGCTTTTATGTTGTACTATCGCCTCTTAAAATTTGCTTTATAGTTTTTTATTTTGATCATTACATACGAGCATTTCAATTCCCCCCCCCCCTGAACGCGGTTACATTTGCGCCACTTAACCGCTCCCGATGGTTTCAATTTTGCGCTCAAAATTCAAGTTAAAATCTAAGCTTTTGTAAACATTTAACAAAATAAAAAAATACTGGTAAAAGGTAGTTGTTCGGTACTCCAAAGTCTAGAGCGCCCTCTAACGGCATTTTTTAACTTTGTCCTTAAAACTTTTTTTTAAAGAAAATACTAATTTAAAGAATGATTTTAGTGAAAACCGCAAATGAATCGATCCATTTTTCCGTTTTTTATCATCATTTGAAATTTAGGACCCTAAACTTTGATGGCGCCTTTCTCCTTCGGAAGACGTTTGGACACTTGGTTTCCTATTTACTATTACTCGTCTTGATGTGTACTATCACCCTTAAAGTTACTCCCATCATTTATGAAACACCCTATATATATATATATATATATATATATATATATATGATGTGTGAGAAATAATTTAAAATAATGAGGTAGGGGAATTATTGAAATAACGCCTTGTTCGAGTTTAGAAACACGGAGACATCAGCAATTTGTTTAGCGACTGTGAATGACATACTGTTTCGACATGTTGCTAAGGTTCATTTGGATTAGCCCCAGCAGAAGTATTCGCTTATATAGGAAATCTGTTGTCAAACATGTTCTATCGATTACAAGCGTTTGATAATAGAAAGAGAATATATATATATATATAATATTAGCAGTGCTATTTGGTGGGTAATAAAGTGTTTAAGGGTTTTTGTTATGGTGCCAATCTTGCGTTTGTAATCATTTGCAAGCCCGTCTTTAAGAAAAGTATGATTTGTTTATGCAATCCCTTGGAGAAAAGGGCATGTATATACTAACTACATGGTTCTCTGATCTTATAAGCTGAGCAATGAACGTTTTTATTTGGAATCTTTTATCTTTAAAATTTCGCAGTCACCAATAATTTCTATTTATAAAGTTTAACTTCTGTTTAAAAATTAAATAATTTTTTAAGAAAAAATTTTTTAGTGGAAATCTTGTATGCCTTTTGGTATAGATCTTATTTGCGAAGATCAACATATAACCAAATCCATCTGAAGTGCATTGCTTTCTTGATACGTGGCCAAGGTAAGCGTTCATGTTAAAAGACAACAAGCTTGAAATCTACTTCCAAGTTAAAGAGTCAGCTAATGAGAGTGCCACAAAAGGGAATTGGATTAAAACCTCTAACAAATATCTGAACGATAACCCCACGTGAAGGATTGATTTAGCGATGCATAATAAAAGAGTGAAGCAAACTCTTGCTGCCGTGTATTAACGCTCTGATGCGAATTTCCTTGTGCTGTGGGCAGATTCATGGTTAATCTGAAAATAAAATGACCTGCAATTGCCTATGTTCAGTGTTCAATGCATCAGATAAGATGGTATACAATCAAAAAAAATTTCCCCCGAGATGGTTGACTTACTTGAATTTCCCTCTGTTAGAGAGGACGTACTGTCTTGCATCGATAATTGTGCAATAGACGGTAATTCTTGAACAACAATTCTCTATTCAGTAATGCGATATTTCTTACCTATATGTTGCACTCATTATTGATGATGGAATGAAGCTGGTGTTCGTTTTTCCGTTGGATAACTTATCCACCGACTGTATACTTATATCCCCTTGACTATATTCCATCCTATATGAGACCGATTTCATAGTAAGAATAATACTTAATCTCTATTCGTCTTAATTATTTCTTAGTCAAACAATTAAACGCATTAATTGGCCTCTATATGCTGTTAAAATGGTATATGTTTGAAATTTCTCAAGTTAAAATGTCAACGGAAAGACATAAACACATTCTTCTATTCCAACTGTTTATAATGATTTTGGATGGGATTCCTACTGCGCATAATCTTTATGTTTAATCAATACTTATTATTCTCATAACTTATCGATGTCTATGCATGTTGTAAACTACCCTCCAATTGAAATCTTTCTTGATGGTGTTGCATTTTATATGAACAGCACAGAAGATTTTCTTGTTTGATATATTATTTTAGTTTCCTTGTAAAGGTAAAAAAGTTAAACTTAAAATTCATTATCAAAAGAAATATAAAGTAATATTTCATTTAACATTACTCAAAGACTCAATGTACTGTCTTTTATGGTTATTAGGTAATGTATAATGTATGACTGATAAAATAGTTTTAAATGTATACATCTCGAAAGAATTTTTAAAGAACCCTGTAGTATAGTTAATTATATAATTTTACTTGGAACTAGAAAGAAATAAACGTAAATTCCTTTAATGCAGAATCGTTTTTCATTTTATTTCATTTTCTGAATAATCAGATTATTTGAAGTGTAAGTCACGTATGAAACAATCACTTGAAGAGTGTTTGATTCTGACTTGTATACTAAATTTAAACTTAGATAAAATAAAATGAAAGAAAAAACATCTCAAAAGAAATTAATTTCCAATACTGCAGAAATATTTGAATTTTGTATTGGAAGTTTGAAAAAAAAATATATAAATATTTTGTGCTTGGTAGATAAAATTTATTAAGGTTTCTTTAAACAGAAATTCTTATTTTAAATAATAGTAATATTTTTCAATTATTTTCAACAGATTTTAGTAAAATTAATAACTTTTATAAGTAAGTTATTAAGAAATTTCCATGACATAGATATTTTCTGAACTCTTTATGTCACAAGAAACATTGTCTATGAATATGCAAAAGTATATTAAATAAATTTCCCTATAATTTGCTAGATTTATATAAATATGGAATTAATTTCATGCATAACTCTATCACTTAAATGATTTTATTTCAAAAGTCATTTTGTAACTTTTATATAATGTTAAAAATTGACAAAGTTACTTTTGTGCTCAATATTTCCGGATTTAATGGCGAGAGTTATTCATATTTTGGTTAATTTTTAGTACGATATTATTATTTACAAATAATTATATTTCTTTTAGAATATCATGTTATTTTATAGGAATATTTTTGAGGGCTAATGAATTTAATTTTCTAACTTTGTATATGCAGACATTGTTTGTTCACCCAGAATAAAATATAAATAAAAAAATGTATTATATTTTTTCAATAATTTTGATATTTGAACTACTTTTATAGTGAAAGCATATTGCATTTTAACAATGAAAATTTGGATACAGATATAGACTAAGATATAGTTTTCTTAGTTATAATATCAAAAATTATTTTCTTAACCATTTTTTTGTAAGTCAGTTACTGATAAAAAATGTATATCATTCTCTTTACACATAAATTATGTGCTTGTAAATTATTTTTCACAATAAAAGTAACTATTTAGTTTACATTTCGTCTTCCATTAACTAGGCAGAATACACTATCTGGCCAAAAGTATCCGGACACCCAGTGGTATGGACTTAGAGCGTCCTGAGGCACATATTAATATGATGTTGGTCCCCTTTTTTGCATGGATGACAGCCTGCACACGTTTGGGAAGACTTTCCAACAATTTTTGATAGGTGACCATTGGAATTGCCTTCCAGGCGTCCATCACAGCTGAAGTGAGTACTTGCAGTGAAGATGGTCAATTCGGCTGGCTACGGGATCTGCGCTGTAATTCGTCCCAAAGGTGTTCTATGGGGTTTAGATCGGGGCTCTGAGAAGACCAGTCCAGTTCTTAAACACCCATTTCTTCAAACCACGTCTGTGCAAGCCTCGATGTGTGAATGGAGCAGTTATCCTGCTGGAAGAATAGGCCTTCCCCGAAATATTGCCATAGAGTTGGGAGTGCAGCATTGTCCAGAATGTCCACATACATCTCAGAGTTCATGTTTCCAATCACAGGAACTAACGGACCCAGGCCAAACCACGAGAAACACCCCCACACCATTATGCTTCCACCACCAAACTTAACAGTCGGCACAATGCAATCACTAAAGAAACGTTCGCCGGGCATCCGCCAAACCCAGACGCGCCCATCCGACTGCCAGACTGTAAAGCGAGATCCATCACTCCAAAGAACAGTTTTCCACACGTCCACAGTCCAATGACGATGAGCTCTACACTATTGCAATCGATGCTTCGCATTTTGCGGAGTGATGTTTGGCTTGTGAGCGACTGCACGACCATGGAATCCCAAGTTCTTTAACTCTCGACGGACAGTCCTGCTGCTAACACTAATTCCTGATGAACTTTGGAACTCCAGAGAAATTTCCACCAACGAGGACTTGCGATTTTGTTTCACTACCCTTTTTAGAGTTCTGTGGCTGCGTTCAACAAGTATTTTCGGCCTACCGGTTCGTTTTTCTCCGTTTCACTGCCTCGACGTTTCCACTTCACAATCACATCACTCACAGTGGATTTAGGCTTCTGTAGAATGTCCGTAATCTCACGAACTGATTTCCCACAAAGGTGGCATCCCACTATACTGCCACGATTAAACTCACTAAGCTCCTTTACTTACTCATTTCCTCACAAACGCATAAATACAATCTGACAAACCACTACCAACACTTTTATAGCTTTCAATTACGTATCAAATTGCGTCACTCGCCAGAACCACTTTTTTAAAGTGTGTCCGGATACTTTTGGCCAGATAGTGAATAAGATTCACATAACTATATAACTATTTAGATAAATTGTTTAAAATTAAGGCTACCAACTCAATTGTAACATATATTCTTTAAAATAGGATGAATGGATCATATTTTACAGAAAGAAGATGTATCTGCGTAAGAGAGAAATAAGATTTTCTAACATATTTGGAAATTTACCCTTTTAATAATTTTATGAGGGTTTCTTTGCTTTAGATAATAAATTAAAACTGATTATGTTTCTTTCTGTAAACAAAAACTCGAATGAATAATGTGATTTAAAGTAGCAATACAAAGAAGCAATTTTGCATACAAACTAATTACATTTTACAGGGTCCTGTCTGTTTGGTAAATCCTTTATGTGCGATAAACTAAATATCTTCATAATACACTATTCACTAAACACATAAAAATATGCGCTGGAATATTTGTGCAATTGTAGTTTATTATTTAAATATCTATTATAATCACAATACATTTTTAAAACTCTATTAAAGAAGATATGAAAATTTTAGAACTAGAAAAGAAATATTTTTTGGTAAATTATTTCTAACTTGCAGATTAGAAATAGTTTACGAAATATGTTCTGTTTATTGAAATATGTTAATTATATTTGTTGGCTTTATTAGGAGAGTTAAATATGTTTTATCTACTGAGACATTAATTAATTTACCTGGAATAAAGGCTTCATTAAAGCTGAAATGGTTTGAAAAAAAAACATTAAGGGGGTACAGAAAAAGAGCACTAAAATGCCATTTAACGTAATGAAAAATATTAGGGATTAGAAAAAGAAATATGAATAACTTTAAACGAAGCTGTTCTTGCTTTTTTGAGGCAATTTAATTTATAATGGAGCTAATAGTCCTTTAATAGTATTCCTCATAATATGAAAGCGTTTTAAATCTTTTTAAGTATTCTGCCTTTAGGGATGAAATTATATTTTCATAAAAAATAAAATACTTGTTATCTTTTATGCAAATTTAATTAAATTCAAATCCCTGAGTGTTTTGTTGTATAAATGAATTGTTTATATTCAGTTTGCTTGTCCTCATTACTTCATATATTTGAACAAAATGTATGCTTTTCATGAAACTTCCTGTTATCGATCGAAAACATTTAAAAAACATTTAAGAGTCATTATTATAAATAATCTCTCTGAAACTAAATAAATAACTATAATATCTTTATGCATAAATGACTCTATTATAATGTTAAGAAAATACTACTTGGTATTCAGAAATATAATTTTCTTTTGAGTTCTTTTTATCTCTTCTCACTAGTTTTATTACTGTAAAAAAGTACCTGAACAATAGAATCGATACATTTTGCATTAATACTTATCATGCCTTAATTTAAAAAGAACAATAGAAAATACCTACCTACAAACAGCATGGTAGAAATCAAAAAACGATACATTTCAAAGGGATATAGTTTTGAAGGTAAATATTTTTAATAAAAATATATATAATTTCAAGGAGTTTAAAAAAATATATTTTTAACGAATAATTTAGAATTTCAGGATTTATAATTTATAAAGTGCCTTTCAAATATGTGTATTAATTTTAATATTATATCAAAATAAATTAGTATTGTGAAAAAAGATTGTCACTGAATATTAGTGATGTAAAAGGATTTGTAAGCATGAATATAATGAAATGTTGCACAATTTTTTTTTAATAATTCAACTATTGCACAACGGTTATATGCCAAGCAATAACACGGGGTATGGCGATAATAGGATATGTGAAGTTGATGATATTAACATAATATGGGATATTTATATTTAAAAACTTTTTCTTAAATATTGATGATTTATTTGTAATTTTGCAGTCGAACCCGATTAACACACTGTTAAGTATTATGTGAGTCTGTTCTCGACAATGACTATCTGCTATTGAGGCTACTGAAATTTTATGAAAGTTGATGCTTGAAATTTACAAATTGTATATTAGTACTTTATAGTAAAAGATACAGAATAAATCATAAATAAGTAATACACTAAAGCATTATGGCACCTGCATTATTTTTAAAGTGGATGGTATTTCAGAAATATTGAAGAGGCGCTACGGAGACGTAGCAGATGCATCGAAGATGTAATTTAGACTTAGTAATTTAAACTTAGAGAAAGCACAGCATAAATTCCTCGATAGCTTGTATGTACCTTTTGAACGCAAATTACAAATGGAGCCTGCCATGGTATTGAGTATTGTGGTACTAGTTAATGATAAGAGATTTTAAGTTAGGATTTAAGGTATCCGAACACGGGGTTCAGAGTACTTTTTAACAAAATAGCTTACTAAAACATTGTAAATGCTTTTTTAGTATTCAATACCTATTAAATTACTATTTAACTATCAATATTTAAAATAAATTACCTGAATTTTACAAACATTACAATTATAAGTGAAATTTTAGCAATATTTTTGAAAAACTTCAAAGCAGTTAGAGAAAAAAGTAATAAACATATATTAGTAAAAGTATTACTAAAACAAATTAAATGCATTTATCAAGAATATGTACTAAAATTTTAATGTTTTATTAAAATTTGAAAATTTTATATCCGATTGAGTAAACATTATAAGAAATGTTATATTCTTTATGAGACCATTATTTAAATAACAAGTCATAACTCAAAAAGTATTCAAATAATAAGAAATATTTTAGAACATTCCCTAGAAAATAACATAAATATCAAGTTCAAACAGTTTTATAGAAATACATTCGTA
>BMAO01030307.1:0-35259 GCA_019973975.1 Trichonephila clavata
GAGATTATTCTTATGTTTGTCTATTTTTTTTCACAACGGATAACAATTTTCTAGACACATAAAAACCAAACCACAAAAGAAATTGGTTACTTTTTCTTTAGTACATGTAACGAAAAGTAAAATCTGAAGACTGTTTATTTTTTCCAAATCCTCATTTTAGCGAAAAATTGTAAATTTTTTTTGTTTTCATTTAATAGCCTCACACATTTAAAGTTTTATAAAAATATATCTACTTTTGTTTCTAGGATAATTAGGTGTGGGTAAATTTTTATTAAACTTGAACCATAAAGCCCTCCTAGAGATTTTGGAGATGATGATGATGAATACTCAAAGGAACCGAGTTCACCCAAAAAGGGTTTAGAGCTACAATCCGATCCCTCGGGAAGCAACCACCCTCACGTCCAGTCTTTATTGCAAAAAAAACAAAGTTTACACACACACACACACACACATTTTACATAACTCCAGCTTTCGTCAAAAACATAAAAACAATAAAATTATCCAAAACAAATACACGAAAAAGACCACAAAAACATGAAGCAAAAATAATAATAACATTTAAAAAAAATGTTTCTTTGGAACCAAGCTTTCAGTTGGCTCCAGAGATTTTGGTGATGTACCTCGTAATTCCAAGCAAATATAAAGTGTCAAGAACAACGAGTGACGAAATATCATTCAATTTTCGAATTTCCACACCTCGCTATCTAGAGGACAGAGCCGTGTGATATTTAGCGTGCCTTAGCTCTCAACACAGTGGTTTTCACTGCCAATAGGACTCGAACTCAAAACATACCAGCCACAAGTTTGTGACAACGACCACAAGGTTACCGCACGTAAGAGTAAAGTAAATAGAAGATGAATCTCTTAAAACCACAAATAGGTGTTTAAAAAGACGTAAGAATTCAATCAATATGAGAACATGGTCATGAATATTGGATGCAAAGCCAGATCTACGTACGGGCTGCAGCCTAGGGCCGCCGGGTTCTAGGGGACCCCGTTCCCCGTTGAAGATAACAAACAGAAAAATATGCTTACAATTAAAATAGTAATAAAATAAAAACCTGTAAAAATACAAATCACACAAATGAAATTCCCGAAATATTATATCAAATTTATTTTTATTTTCTAGAGAAAGATCAATTTACTTTTGTTCTTCCGCTCTACCACCAAATATGATGAAATTAATGATTAATAGACAGTGGCTCTATCATAGAGCGGTGTCGACGGGCATCGAGCATTTATAAAACGTAGTGGCACTATTTTTGAAGCAATTTATTTTTGTGCAATAATTTTTCCAAGTTACAATAATTCACTGAGATTTGATGCTGTGTCTTGTGCAAAATACTTGAAATTAAAATATATTTAGATAACTGTTTATTCAAGTTTCAAGTAAAAAGTAAGTACCATCGTAACTTTCTAAATTATTTAAGTAGGAAGACATTGAAGTTATGATTAAGTACTTTCTATATTTTCACAAGTTTTCATAGATTGAAAACATCAGGATTTCTCATAAATATGTATGCCGTTTTAAAGTTTGTGACGAGTAACAAAATTACTTCTGTAGGATGGAAAAAATTAACAATCGTTTTATGTGGATTATGGAGATTTCCTGCAAATAATATGGATAAAAGTAAAGCGGATTTGATTTTCGTAATAAATCGTTTCTTCCCCCTAAGTATTCAAATTAATGCATAGTTATAAACGCAAGAGAGTCCACTAAAGAAAATGAAGAAGAACGCACAAAAATTCGGTCGAAAGGGAAACCCACAAATTTATCAAAAAACTATAGAGCTATTGCGACATTCATATCGTAGCAATGCTGAATGTTTTTGAAAAGATGCAATCTGTTGTAATAGTTGCTTCCTGCTGTTCTGCCTATAAAACTTCATTCAAAGGCAGTGTCCAACGGAGAAAGGCAGATGGTGTAGATATAAGCAAGCTTTATGTGACGGAAAAGAATAGTTAGAAAAATGACCAGACGTTTCTAAATTGGTCGCTAAAATGATAAAGCTGACCTTCTCAGCTTTCTGTGATAAAGATTAGCTAAGAGAAATGTCTACACAACATAGTGTAATGTAATATTTAACAACGTCTTGTACCTTATTTTTTTTAAGATAAAGGGGTTTTTCTTAGCTTACTGTAGTGGTTGACTTCATTTGCCAGTAAGATGTTTTTACTTAATGTGTATTTTTAAAGTAATCTGATAAAGAGGAATTCTCAATAAAGAACGAGACACTCTTGAAAAACATCTGTTCTGATTTCCTCATCGATGACAATATGGAGGTTTGACTGTATATGGAATTAGGGAATTGGGGAAATTGGGACATCTTCAATACTCATATGACATAAGTTCTTGTGGCTTCGACTGTCCCTCTAAGTTGAAAGATCCCCTCTGTAACTGTAACTTCACGTGGTATCTGTAATCCGAGCAGCTGTTATTAGCAACCAGCACCTTAATAACGGTATATCTTACTGTTTCCAAAAGTTACTAAGCTATGTGGGGTGTTTTGTTAAAGGGATGTAATTCAATTCCCCCCCCCCTTGAGCTCAATAAGAATGTATTTTTCTGAATTGATCTACTTTACTTAATTACATTTATATCAGACGAATTTTGTGGCCCTCTCTCTGACATCTCCCAATACCGTGATATCAAAAATAATACACATAAACACAATTGATCATGTATAAAAAGTTAGTTAGAATCAAAACAGCCTATTCTTTAAAAATATTAGCAAAAAATGTGTGTGTGAGATTATTATAAAAATTCCATCACAAAATATTAAATTATAAGAAATTAATACACATTTGAAATATCAATATGCATTTCTTACAATACACTTGGTTATTAAAGGAATAGATTGCAGTAAAAATATGGGTTTCATTAGCAGTCACTCACTTGTAATTATCAATTAAATTAAAATATTTTAATAAACTTAAGGTATCAAGTATATTTATATATCCATCAATGAAAACTGTTTGTTGTTCACACATTCCTTAGAATTATGTGATATTTATCCCCGGAAGTGTATACTCGTTCAACCACAGAAGGTCCTTTTCCATTGTGCTAGTCTATTTAAAACTAGTCCCACTGCTTTAGAATACAATAATATGACGTAGGCCCGTGGGTAGCCTAGTGGTTAGAGCATCGGACGCCAGACCGGAAGGCCTGGGTTCGATGCCCGATGCCACAAAATACTCACCGAGTACAAACGGATAACTTGTTGGTTAAATCGTTGGTCCGAATAGTGTCGCCTTCTATCGTGAGCAAATCATGCTGTCACCTTCATGGGCTAAAAGCTTAGGCTAAAGACAAACGTATCTCTAGCCCGTTGCCATGAGGAATTTCGTGGTCCTCGATCTGACGACGTCAGACAGGTGGCATAAGCAACAACAACATAAAATGACGTTGACACACAGTGCTTCTATAAAATTTACTTTGTTCGGAGAAAAAGTGGGGGGGGGGAATGAACGAGGGCATATTCCAAGAACGATCAAATTCATAGTTAAGTAGTATTTCTTGATTTTTCATTTGGGTGTGCTCTTTTTTATAACATATTTGCTCTCATTTTCGCTTACAGTGTGCGATAGGAGCTTTTTAATTTTTTCGTACGAATAAATCCAACAATTTAGTAATTTTGTACGCCATCAATGAACAAAATGGGAGGCTGGTTTATGTGTTCACCATGTTTAAGGATATATCGCTCAACCATACAGGTAATAATTTTTTCAAATTATATTGTGATTCTAAACATTAAATTTTGTATTTTTATACTATTCTTTTATTTTTATTCTTTTTTAAGGTGAGACGCTTCTTTCCCCCAATAAACCGCAAAACAACGCGCATCTTTGCGAAAAGCGGTGGCAATGGGGGGCGGGATTTCGCAGGTTTTCATTGGCATTTAAGGGGTTAATATGAAATAAGTGCTTAAAAAAACTTTGGTGAATCATTATATGATTGGAATTTGAATTATAAAGGCTTATCATTGTGTAGGTATTAATTTATTATAAGTTATTTAATGAATTTGAATGTTGTCTCTTAACTCACTGCTTATCAAACAGTCATATTTTCATCGCTCTCCCCCAATGCAATAACAATGTATTAAATGCAAAAAATAATGTACTTTTGCACTAAAAAGCTACATTATGATCTTAATTATATCCCGTACAAATTACCAACATAAGTATTTTGCATACAATTGTATACGATTTTGCACATGATGAGCCATGGGAGTCAATAGTTTATTATTAAAATTGTTCTTGACTTAGTATTGATAAATTTGCCAAATATATTGTACAATACTGATACATTTATAAGTATATTATATCAGTGTAAATGTGTATTTTTTATTTATTATGTAAAATGTATTTTATTTTGTAACCTTTCAGGGCAAAATTATTATTTTTTTAATAATCTTTTATTTTCGAATTTTTGATATGCTCGCCCCCGCTTTGTAGAATAAACACGCTTCCTAGGGAGCTTGCCCATAGTTTGAGGAGCTCTATTAATGGCATTAAATTCCAAACATTGTATAAACTTTCAATTGAAACTTAATCGATAATTCAAAACTATGTAATAAAATCTGCATTTTTACAAATTCTCAGAACATTAACTAAGTTTTATTTTTTTGGTTTTATCATATTCTTAAAAAATAAAATTTAAAAAAATAATTTTTGCGATTCCAAATTTGTACAGTTAATCCACTGAAAATAATAAGTGTTACAGATAAATATTGCACGATCAAAATAAACTATGGACGATGAAAAACATAATTCATTTAAAAATATCAAAAGGTGCTTTACTTTTTATTTGAAGGAATTTTAAGAATCTAGAAGGAAAATAAACTACGGGGAAAAAAAGAACGATAAAAGTTTCAAAATGCACCAAAGAATAAGTAAATTTAGTTACTATCAAGCGAACTTTCTCGATAAAAACATTTTTTTTTTACAGAATTCAAAATAATTTCATTTACCAAACGATCACATTTACTTTTGTTGCTTAAATTACATATGACAAACTATGTGATTTAATTAGAATCAAATACTACGTAAGGTTTACCATGTTGGCGTTTTCAGCGAGTGACTTTTCGCCAAAGCCGACTAACGTTTAAATCTTTACATAATTTGACGAAAAATCTTCATAAAGCGAAAAATCTTCATTCATCAAAATCATAAATTTTCCCCAAGATTTCCCATTTTACGCATACTTTGAATATAATTGAAGAAATATAAAACTGCAAGTATTTTTATGTGATTTTTTTTTTATTTCTGCGTGCATATAAATTAATTTTATGCATTATTCTAAAGAAAATTATGTATATCTGAATAAAAAGAATTACTTTCATTTTATAAAAAATTTTTTTTACATATTTTTGAAAATTAAGTTCATTAGATACTGGTAAAAGCAAGCATGGAAAAATAAAAAAAACATACAATCATCCATGCTTTTTCTATTTCATACGTAATATTTAAGTAGCTAAGTGCATGTAGAACTTACATTGCTAGTCTTATTTTTTTTTCTCTCGTTGATAACATATTCTTAAAAGCACTTACATTTCTATTTTAGAGTAGATATCGTATAAATATCTAATTTTTAGTTATTCTAAATACTTATTCAGAGAATGTTTTTTGTGTAAAGTGTGTAAACTTCTAGTAAATATGGTATCTATATTTTAAACTTAAGAAAGGTAACTCTAAACAATAAATTTTAATAAAAACAAGTTGTTTGATAGCCTCATATTTTATTTTCACAACGTCATAGACCTCGAATTCAATAATTGGAACAAAAAATGCTTATAGCAATGTTGCCACAATCTGAATACAAATAATATTTGGTAATATGTCATAATTATGAAAAAGGTTCAAAAATACAAGTAAATATTATAAGAATATAGTAATTAAAATTATCATTAAATATAACATTAAATAAAATAAAAATAACTTTTAACAATATTTAGCATTAAAATATACTTTTAAAGTTGTAACTCTCTGATTCATATTCTTTCTACAAATATATTAGCGCATTCTGTTATGTTCTTTTGAGAAAACTGTTTCATCTGCTTACTGCTAATATATCTTTTAAGTTTAATGTAAGAAAAAATATTTTTTCAAAGAATAAATAATGCAATTTCTTACATGGACACAATGGTTCAAAATAGAATGTTACTTAAATCAATTAGTTAACACAAATAATTCAATTACTTCACTTAGATAATTGATTATTTTTATAAGATGTTATTTCGTTAAAGCGCTGCTTTAAATGCCATTAGTTATCAATGGAGGGGATTATTTGAATTTTTTCTTTATCATATTTTTTCGAGTATGCGTGTTAATGTGTGGACAAAATAGTCTGAAAAAAGAAGAAAAAAAATGCACTTGCAAAAAAAGCATCATAGAAAAATTGAAAGCTTTAGAAATAAGTTAATGGCTTAGTTTCTCTATTTAAAAAAACTTTTCTTCATTAACTTTTTAAAAAATCGTCATGTTGAAAAAACCTGACTTCTTTGAAATTTTGCTCTGTACTGAGTCATCAAGTACAATATTTATTTTAGTGGATATTTTTTTTCATGGAATTATGAGAATTTCCTAATATATTTCATAGAATTTCTTTACGAAAAGCTCTCAAACAGACATGCCCAATCTGCTACAAGTGCCTAGTTATTGCTCATTGCACTAAGAAATTTAATAATTTAAGAACAATGTATTACAACTTTAGCAAGAAAATACACTCATGTTCATAAATTAAGGATAATTCAGAATCACACAGAATTTGAACTCTAAAATAAAAATTTCACCTGGAGAATTATCACACACATCTTGAAGAAGAATATGCAATTTACAGGAAACCACCAGATGGCACGGATAGTACGTCACAATGACGAGAGCGTAAGAGAGGGGTATTAAAGGAATGGTGGCAAAGAAGTAAAATTGCTCACAAGCGCTTTAAAAGCCTTTCAGTGCAATAACCGCATAGTTATGGCACAAAGGAAGCATTTGGATGATTTTTTACGTGGTAGAATTATCGGACGACTGAATGGGGCGTACCCACTGGAAGTATCCGAGGAACTTGGAATCGTCCAGAGTGTCATCTCCAGGCTTTGGCAACGATTCCAAGTGATGGTAATGCGAGTAGATGTTACAGCACAGGTCGCCCCGAGTTACAATGCCGAATGAGGACCGGTATTTGGCAGTTACTGCCAAAAGAAACAGACGGAGCACAGCATCAGACCTATCTCGTCAGCTCTCTTCAGCTACTGGTACGGCAGTTTCAAGGCAGACCGTGTACAGACGCTTAGGGAACATTGGTCTATATACTCGTAGGCCTGTCAGATGTGTTCCCTTACCGCAACTCACTGTCGCCTGCGATTAAAGTAGAGTGCATGCATTGTGGACATCGTAACAGTGGTCTTGTGTGATGTTTTCCGACGAGTCCAGTTTAGTTTGTAGTCTGATTCTCGCCGACCTTTCATATGGAGAGCGCCAGTTACCCGTTATCACCAAGAGAACACCATTGAACGACACCGTTACGGTGGAGCAGGATGGCTCGTTTGTGGAGGAATTATTCTTGGTTCCAGAACTGACCTGCATGTTCAGAGTGTAACGATGGCAGGCCACATCTATCGGGATGTCATTCTGGAACAACATGTACGTTTGTTAGGGGCGCCATGGTGCTGAATTTCTGTTTATGGTTGACAACGCCCGTCCTCACCGTGCAAACATTGTAGACGAATGCCTTCAATCGGAGGATATAACCCGTATGGATTGGCTAGCATACTCTGCGGACTTGAATCCAGTAGAGCATGTGTGGATATGCTTGGCCGACGAATTGCAGCCCGTCAACCCCTTCCCAACTGTCTACCGGAACTTCGGAGGGCATTGCTTGATGAGTGGTGTAATATTCCCCAAGATCAGATTGATAATTTGATACTCAGCATGCGTAGGCGTTGTAAGCCTGTATTGCATCGTCCGGGAGACATACTCCGTATTAACCATCATACTAACCATGTTATACTGTTTTTTGTAAATAGGTTCTTTCATGAAATTTGCTCCAGGGAGTAAAAATCGCAATTTTTATTAATTATGTCAAACATATAGCATCTTTTTTGCTCTTTACCTTTTGTTTAATAAATAGACTTTACAAATAAGTCAAATTTGTTTTGCTTCTGTCTCTTTCTTTGCCTGAACTTCATTATCCTTAATTTATGGACATGAGTGTATATAAGTTTATCAAATTCATCAATTTGTTTCGCTGTCGATGTTGTAGAAGTCTGATTTGCAATTTTTAATTGTAGAATTATAACCGTTACCGATGAAAAATAACATGTGACATTATCATTTTGAACCATCCTTTGTTAAAGGAGTCTCTTCACAAAGTGAAACACATACGCGAAGAAATCGATTGTTTAAAGACCAATGAGAAGTTTACTACTTTATACGCTAAAAGCAAATCAACACGTTTCAGCTACTTGTTTCATCTAACGTAAAAATGTTCTTTTAAATAAATTATAATTAAAAAAACTGAAAAAAACTCTCCTTTATAATTAATATAACTAAATTGTATCTTAAGTCCAGATTTGGAGACTAAAAAGTCGCCAAATCTGGACTTAATCGCCATATCTGGAAATGGGACCTGAAATTGGTCGCCAAATGCGGATGGTATCTGAAAATGGTAATCCTGATCAAGACAATTTAACAAAATTAAGAAATTATTGTATTGTGATCAGCATTTGACAAGTGAGCGAAATTTTAAATTAATATGACTTGTTAAAGTAGGTAAAAATTGACCCACGCTTTAACCTCAATGACATTAATTTTCCCGTTTTATCATTTTATTCTTACATTAAGAATTATTCGTTACTTTTTAGTTAGATTAATAAAAAAGCGTGTTTCTTAGTTTTTTTAAACTATAATTTATTGTTATGCATTATTCAATTAAATACAGTTAAACCTGTTTTTGTGCGAAAGATAGAGACCGTATACAAACGCACAAAAAATATTCGAAAATTTCATAAATTCTTACATATAACAAGCAATTTCGTCGAAATATTACTGATTTATTTTTATGCGGTGTAGAGGGACTGCATCAAAAAAGTCACACTTAGAAATTCATCAGTTATTTAAGAAGTTTATGAGAAAGTACTTCCATAATAAAATAAATAATTAAATTATACTTAAGATTATTTAGTTTCTTATTACATACATGGAGAAGTTTTCAACTAGCACAATTCAATACTACGCATCGTAATCCACATCACTCATCATCCTGTGATGAATTAGTTCAAAATCGCTTTGGTCATTTTAAGATACAATTCGAATTGATTTATTTTTTGGTAGCATAAAGACAGAGATAAGTTTTTACGATGAAGGTTCGTTTTGTCAGTTGCTTGTAAATGTCATAATAACCAGATATGCATAATCGAAGATGCTTTCTTGAAATTCCATACTTCTTTCTGAATTGATATCTATTTTCCATGCTTTGGAATTGGAATGCTTTTCCAATTCGTTGGAAAGCTGTATCCCTGCATATATTTTATCCGCTCTAAAAGAATCCGGTTCTTCTTGTCCGTCTTCGTAATCTATCAAATTATTAATAATGTCACTGTCATAGAAAATTTCTTCTTCAATCAACCGCGAGCTGTTGCCACATTGAGAGATAGCAACTGAGCGTTCACTGTCGAGAGACTGTTTATTATTATTGAACAGAGCGTCTTGAAGTATATATATGTACACTCGCAACTCCCGCCTCCTGGGAGGAAGGGAGGGTGCTCTAAGGCTCTGAGGGGCTCAAAGCCTGACTGACGCCAAGTACGTATTTACCTAATTTATAAAATATTAAAGACAAAACTTGACTTTTCGGGGAGGCCCAAACATTCTCCGCAACACTGGTACATTTATAGAAAACATTGCAGTGGCGCCAAAGCCATTCTAATTCATGTACCGCATAAAAAAATCGCACAGATAAAATCGCAAAAATATAGAATCGCACAAAAATAAAATAGCATAAAAAAGAACAGCACAAAATCAAAATCTCTGTGTAATATAAACATGTCTATTTCTTCAGGGATTTTTGGGTAAAAAATTCGGATCTAATGATTTAAATAGTATTAATTAAATATCCATATTTAAATCGGCTCATTTATGTAAAAAATATAAGAAAATATGAATATTTTTTCCAAAAAAATATTTTGCAGATGTCTATATTAATTTCCTTTCAATAAAAGAGCTTTGGATTATAAAGTATTTAAATAAATATAAAAGTTTTAGTCGAATTCCAATTAATTATAATTTAACGATAATTAGTTTTCTGAAATTCTTCAAAGCAAACTTGAATAGTGCGATCCCAGGCTTCTTTTCTTCAACAGTTTAAAAGTTTTTAAACCACAAAAATCATCAAAATATATTGGATTATGTAATTGTGAAATTAATTTTATGGTTTGTATAATGTGTTTGTAACTTACCTAAATCTTTTTAAAAATTTAATTTATATAATTTATCTATCTTTCTAATGCCGTGTTTAATAAAAACTATCATTTCAAAATCTTCAAAATAAAAAAGGTAAAAAAAGAAAAAGAATGCTCTTATTTTTTATCTCATCAATCATCACATTTAAAATATTAAAATTTTTCTTTTAAACTTTTCATGATAGATATGTAAAATCTTGGCAAAAGTCAAAGGTAATTTGTCCAAAAAATAACTGATTTCTTATTAAATTCGTAATAGTGTTTGAGATACCGAAGAATAAATCAGAAATTTAATCAAAGTTCAATAGAAAATAAATTTAAAAAGCACTGATGCTGTCAGGAATAAAATAGCATAATGATTGTATATTGTATGGGCTCAATCTTCTTCATTTCTGGAATAACTCTTTTCGAAATTTGAGATTCATCTTTTAATAAATTTCGACATGCCTGGGTTAAATTTTACTGTCATTTCAATAATGGATTTCTTCTTTTTCAAAAAATCCAAAACTAGTTGAGAAGTTTTTCAATACCTGTTTTTCCCATAACTTCCACTTTTTGTTGGATGATTTAAATTGAAGATCGAATCATTTGTCTGATAGCGTTTATTTCTATAAGATTCTGAACAAGTTTATGTGAACTGTTTTTGATTATTTTAGATAAATTTTAAATAAGGACTGAAAAATATTGAAGAGAAAATCATTCATTTTTTTTTCCAAATGTGATTATATAAATATCATATAACAATCTTTTTTATTTGAATTATTCTTTAAGTCAATTAACTCATTATAACTACGAATTTAGTTGTAATTAAAAATCAACTAAGCTGTTTTATAGAATGAACTAAATATAGAACTGTTCTAAATTGCTAAATAATATGAGAGAAATATAACATCGTTAAATTAAGCAAACAATTTTTTACTAAATAAATTTTTATCAAACCCATCTGCATTGTATTTTTAATAATCGATACAGAAAAAATAAATATAAATAAAGTTATTATTTATTAGATTGTCAAGTAAAAAAGCATAAAAAACATCTTTTCCTTGCAAACGAAATATCGTTTGATGATATATTAAAATCGACTAAAAAACTTCAAGTACTTTTTTTTTCTCACAAAACTATACCTCATACGAAAAAGAAAGGTCTTATATTTGGATATTAGTTTTTTAATCACACACACAAATACCGTAAAATAAATAAAATAACTAAAATTTCTGATTTAGATATTTTAAAATATTAAATTATCAAATAAAATTTTATAAAACGCGAACTATATTTTCTAAAAGAACTATTGAAGAGAGATTAAAAATTTAACTAAAATTAAATCATTAAAAATCAATTATTTTATTCCAAATTTCAATCCACATTTTAAAGTTTTTTTAAGTTCATTATTTTATAATGTACAAAACATTTATATATCGAGGAAAAGTCTGCTATTTGGGCCCTGATATGAGCGGGAATTTAAGTATAGATAGGGGGTTTGTGGATACAGATTCATTCTGTTTGAATACTTTGATTACTTTTCATTAACCAAGTACAGAAAAGAAAAAAAATTGTGAAACATAATAAATAAAAACATAACGGAAAAAAGGTTCCGCAGTAAGACCTTCGTACAAGAAATGAAAGCTTAAGAAAACTACTACAAATATAGTTAGTATCTAGATATAATAATTTTATTTTCTCATTTGAGCTTTTGGTTAGAACGGAAAAAATTCATAAGCCCTTAAAGTTTTCATTGATTAATTCTACTTTATGTTCTGTTTTTAATACTTCCTTTGAAACTAAATGTACCTTGTAATTTGGATATGTTTATTAAATTATTTTAAATTCTAGAAATCGTTCATTTAACCCTAAATAGTTTTAAAGGGACATGACATGACTTATGCAAAAATCTTTGATTTAATGGTTTTCGAAAATGTTTGCTTGTTTCGTACGTATATGCATCATGTAAATCAGTTTTGGGGCTCAAAATACCCAAAAAAGTTAACCATTTTTGAAGTGAAAACTTCTTTAGCGGCGTTGGGCCCTTTTTGGTAGGGAAAATCTTATGGGTTCGCGTCACCGACATGCTCTGACTGGCGCACGCGCAGTGTGCTGTTCGCCTTACACACTTTTTGGATGGGTGAAATCTCGTGTGTTCGTGTCACCGACATGCTTATAGCAGTACATCTGCAGCTATACAGCTGACGTATAGTGCTGTGTATATCTTATAAGTGAAATTGAATGGATTTCGTGAAAAGTTCAATGTGTATATACTGTGCATTGTTGAAATAGTGTTTTATTTGTTTGATTATTATTTGAATCATTCAATTGAAGAATCGTTGTGCAGTACAATAGTGTGAGTACTAAATAAATATACTAATTTTTTTAAGATAAAAAATAAATAACAGAAATTTTTTTTAAATACTCGCATTTATTTTGGCGTTTGAAAATTTGATATTATTTAAAATTATTTTAAATCTTCGTATTTATTCTGTCATTTGAAAATTTTGTATTATTTTTTTTCTAATATTTAACCTCTGCAATGCATCACGCAATCTGGATTAGTATTTCACAATGGCTTATACGTTTTCTTACTACCGTGACAAAATAGATTTCTAGTTGTTTAATCATAATTTAATCATGGATTTTGAAATTAAAAAAATTATAAAATCTAATAATAATTCAAGATTAATGTGTTGAAGTTTAAAATATGGTTATTAATGCAAAATTATTGTTTATTATCTTATATCATTAAAATCTTTAGTTTAAAATAATGGAAACGGCTCCGACTTTAATTTCATTAAATATTTTATTTTATTTAAAAATTTAATATTTCGAAATCATTATTTATTAATTTAAATTGTCAAAAATAAAATATATGTTCTGCTATTTTTTTGCAAAATGATTATCTATAATTTTACGTATTCGATTTTATTGTTAGAAATTTACAAAAAAATATTATCAGGGAATTAGGGTTATTTTAAATATACGTTTTTCATTTTTGCTAGATCCTTAACATTTCCCCCTTATTTCTGCTTTGGCAATGACTATTCACAAATCACAGGGAGGTACTTATGATGCTATTGTCTACGAATACGATCGCAAACATCCTAGAGAATTAGTATTCGTAGCTTTAACAAGAGTAACGAGGATTCAAGGTTTATTTTTGGATACTCAAGAAAATATTAGCAGCATCTGGGAATTTTGGATTGGTAGAAACACCTCTAAATGTTTTAGAAACCGATAAACATCATAAAAGATCAACAAGTCATCGAGAGGATCTAACGTTAGAATTGAAAAGGTTACAAAACAATACACTACAAACGGTCACCAAAACTTTTCTAGAATTCATCTCCAACAAAAAAGGATTATCGATATTTTCGTTCAATTGTCAAAGTTTGCAGCTGACCTAAAAAATGATGCTATTGTAAAAAAGTCAAATGTTCTGCTTTTGTCGGAAATTCGTATGAAAAAAAAAGAACCACTTGATATTCCGAATTTTAACTTTGTTGTAAGTTATAAAAGACCCGAAGTTCCAACAGCAGGCGTAGCTATTTATCACAATACTCAAGATACGCCACACTTCATTACTTTACATATGGACATACGTACTAAATTCACTAGAAGCATTAGTCATAATGTTTCTTATATAGGCGAAATATGCGTTGCTCGTTGCGATTCCGAGAATGGGCAATACATATTATAGGTTGCCGTTTATATTTCACCTGGAAAATCTATGAGACGGATACAACAATTTTTATTCGAAAATTTGATGATTTATACAAAAGAAGGTTCTGAAATACTCGATAAAAGATTTGGCGAAAAATATGATAATGTACCGATGATTTTAAGTGGAGACTTCAATATTAACTTAACAGATGATGAAAATCTACCACTAATTGAATTTCTAAATGAAACACTTAATTGAAATATGTCCAATGATCGAAAACTCAGTACTACAAAATATAAAACGACGATCGATGAGGTTTTAATATATGCGATACTTAGATAAATTTGAATCAAACATTTTCTTTTCTTACTTTAGTTGCCATAAGCCTATTGTATCTTTTTAGAACAAAATGAAATAATTGAAAGTACAAAAAGCTAAGTATTGTTGAAATTAATGATGATAATGATGCAAACCATTAAAATAATGTTAAAAATCAAGTACATTGGAATTTAAGTAAATACAAATACTATCCATAAATAATATGATTGTATATTAATTGTTATTTCAATTGAATTGTATTTATATTTTGTCATGATCTTGTACAGCCGTAATATATTTGAATAATAAAAAAACCATATAAACATATGCATTTAGTTGTTGCTCGGAGTGTCAATAGATGTGAAAACCAGATTGATGTTGATAATTTTAATTCCAACATTGTGAAATTTCAAATTTTAATACAAAAAAGTTCTAAGTTTTCACTTCTATCGGCAGTCTCTATAACTGCCAATTTCATTTTTTATTTTTAAGGAAACATTTTAAAATTTAAAAATGAATTTAAAATGCTACTTATGAAACCATCGACACATTAAAAGCCTTTTGTGTTGCACAAGAAACTATCAGAATGCCTTTACAAATTGAGTAGTTTGAGGAGTGTATCACAAAAGTTTGGAAAGTGAAATTTCAAGAACTACCAACGCCATCCAAATGACAAGCACAGTTTTAAGAATTGTGGCGACAACGGGAAATGATGTACTGATATAATTTTGCAAGTAAAAAGAAACCGAGATCAGACATTGAGCAACGCTTCTCAGCAGCTACATACGTAGTGGTGTAACGGAGATTATTAGAGCCACCCTGCCCCAAGCCGGATCTTACAAAGTATAAGTACATGGCGTCAGTCAGGCCTTGGATCCCCTAGAATCTAGGATCTCTCTATATGCGGTTATTGCGCAAGTGTGTGTTACACCACTGTGGATACGGCACCCATGGGACTGGTAGCACGGATGTACAAAGAGGTAGCCTATTCATCCGGCCTATGTCGTCCTAAATACTGCAAGCCATTTCAAATATCCCATCCGTAGCATTGCTTACAGTTGTGTCAAGAATGAAAAGATTGGATATTTTATCAATATAATCAGATTTTGCTTAATGATGAGAGTTGCTTCAGTCTAGGTAAAAGTTCTCAATGCCAGTTAATATGGAGAGAGATAGCGACAGGTTTTAACCCATTAATATCTGGGAAAGAGATCACTTAAGTATTGTTAGATTGCTAATGGAATGTTTGTACAGATGAATGGAGTTACATAATTTCGACAGTAGCTTACTCAACGGAGATTTTGTAATTAACTTATATGTGATGACAATCCTTAAAGTAATCTCTAAAGGGAAGTTTGCGTGAACTTTCCTTTCCTGATGGGATATTCAATTAGTCTGTAAGCAACTTAGGCCGATTATGGAACCTCGGAATTGGTAATGTGCCTACCCTCAAAATAGAGATTTTTTCATTAATATTTAATTGTTTGTGTTTTTGTTTGTGAGGTATAACAAATGTTTCAAAACTGAAATAATTACTGATATTTGAACTGTGAATACGCTGCCAGTACGTTACATTAGCCTTTCACACGTTCATTTGTTCCACGCGAGTTGCCATTCTTCAAAACTTTACTTTTGTGGGCGATAATACTCATCCCCATATGACTTTTGTTGCTGAGGAGTTTCTAGAAAGGGAGAATATTTGCGTAATCTATTGACTAACGTACTATTCAGATTTGTATTCCATCGAACATGTGTGGGAGGATTTGAGCTGACTCATGGCAGCTAGATCGTATCCTCTGGAGAACATTATATAGTTGAAATAGATGTTCCTTAAGGGGGTTCACCCATGTGACAGGTTCAAAAAATCAAAACTTTTTTATGTGTAACATCTTTCCTCTCGGTTGCTGGAAATTTGTAGCAGTGATTTAGTGAAAACGGACGGAAATGTGTAACAGGAAGTTGGGGAAACGCGTGCTATTTAATTTGACCAATCAGCGTGCTTGGTGGTGTCTCTTCGCTACCCTCGCAGTGAGGTTCTGTTTTTTCTCCTTCGTTCGGGAGGGGGGCACCACTCCCCCCCCACCCGTTGTGGTCTAGGCCGTGGGATCTTTGTTTTTGTTTTGTTTTCTCACTTTAGGATCAGAGAAGCTAAGTCCTTTAACTGGATCTTGTAAAGATATATCCACGTGGGGTCCAACTCTAGTAGCCAACAAGAAACCAGCATTTTTTATATTATTAAATTTAGAATTTCAAAATTTTTTATTCAAAAACTTGGTTTTGTCTGCGCTTGACACTAAATCCTCTTCGCATATAACAGAAAATCTTATTAGACTTCACCAAGCAGAAACTTGGGATCTTTACGCTCAATTGTCAAATTCTGAGGGCTCACCAAACAGATTTAGACGTTATTTCACAAAACTGTACGTTACTCATGTTGGCAGAGACGTGGTTAGATAATGGCAAACGTGTTTCGATACCTGACTTCGATTGCTGCGTACAATTTAAAGGACCGGGCCACAGTGCAACTGGTGTTGCGATCTATCGCAAGCAGAACAACTCACATGTTGTGGCTTTTCATATGGACATTACTTATCGTCAAACAAGTGGACTGGGTATTGTTAGTCAAGATATTGGAGACACATGTGTCGCAGAATGCTTATTTGAAAATGGACAAACAGTGATTTCGGTAGTCGTATACATTTCTCCGAATCAAACGGTTCAAAAATTAAGGATTTTTTGCATTTTTTACTTTTACCATCGACCGAAGGTGGTTCTACTCATTTAAAAAAACCTATCCCTCGCTTTCCATGATTTTGAGTGATGATTTTAAAGTTAACTTCAGTTTGCTAGTAGCCGAAAATAGCGTTAATAACAGTGGTACTGTTATTGACGCTATTTTTCAACGGTTTTTAAATACTTTGAAATCACAAGTATATGTGTCATATTTTAGTTATCATAAGTTAGCATTACCTCTTTTCCCGAAATTAAACAAGAATAATTATTTTTGATAAACAATTGCATTACCCCTTGTGTTAATTAAATAAAATTTTCATTGAAGATATAAATATTCTATAGAATTTTATTTCCAATCATACTCGATTCTTTTTTCTTCTTCATGATTTAATTTGCTATTGCGAATTTACCAAGATAACATGTCAGATGTTACACATAATATGCGACTACTGTAAGGCTCGTTTCTTTTTTTTTCTTCCATAAATTGCTTCCTTAACATGTTTAAAATACGGTGGTAGAGTGAGTTTTTTTAAAATTCGAAGTCATTATAAAGCTGTTCAGAGCGCTGAGTTGGCAATCGAAGTCTTGGCCTATTGTCTACAGTCGCTTGATACCATTGACCCTTCTATACAAATATACGTTCATACAAGTTTATAGAGGTTTACAAGGAAATATCTATAGTCAAATTTTTTTCAGTGTTTGCCACCAGGCATCACCGATTGAGGCTAAGTTAAGATGTTTATTGTTTTAATCTTACTTGAAATTTTAAATACGTTTTTCTGAAAACTGTGTTTTTCGAACTTTACCTCCATCATATCACAAGAACGAATGGACCGAATGACTGCAAATATATAGAGTACACTCAGCGTATGTATACGCATCATATAGAATACGATCATTTCAAAATTCAAAATATTTCTATTTTTTATAACAAAAACATAAAAAAATAACCCAGAAATTCGAAAACTTTTCTTCAGAGGTCTACCAAAAGTTCAATTTTTGATATTTTCAATTGAGTTTAGTCCATTCGGTGCATTTACGCTTATAGATTAAAACGGAGTTATTTTTTTTATTTCAGATAATCCAATTAGCCGGAATCGTTGAGGAAGTGAGCGTCTATTTTGTTCTAAGCAGGTGTGTTCAGAGTGCTGTATCTCACGTTCTATTGGATATTTTCGGCTAAACATTTATATAATACTCTTAACATACATATAAAAATGTTAAAAAACTTAAAGTTCGATCTTTTTACTGGTCGTTAAAAATAATTATTTAAAAATGCTTAAAAAACAGGCCTCACTTGGGTGAACGCCCTTAAAAAGTAATTTTTGCAACAAGAAAGGCTGTATAATATGGTACCGACTATAACTAGAATATATCACCTCACCATTGCTGTTGGGAGAGATGAGTTCACTTACTGAGGAGCTTTGGTTTGTTTTTCTTCCAGACAGTGTTTATACTAACGCTATTTTTTCAGCAAAACCTTTTTTCGGCAGGGTTCCATAATGTACTGTCACAATTCCTGTTTTTTTTTTGTCTACTATATTTTCAATCACCTTTAAATGTAGCATTGCTCCGTTGTAGTGAGAAATTCTTCTCTCCCATTTGAGGTATTTTTGGAATTACGGCATATTTATTTGAAAAGTTGCTAACTGGATTGATTTTACATAATAGTGTATTTTTGGAAGGCTATCAAACAAATGCAATTTAACTAAGCAAATAAATATTTAAACTGCAGTTGTAAGAGAAGTTTCAAAATATACTAGGAACCATGAACACATGTGTTTTGTCAAAATAATTAAACAAAAAATACGATTTAAATCATAAACTGAAGCTAAGTATGGAAAAAATTGTATTATATATTGCAGCTCTCATATTTTCACGGATACTACATGTGATTTTATCATACTTTATTCAGTAAAATATTATATTAAAATGTCTAATTCTTTAGGACTTCTGGATCTAAGGATTTAAATGGTATTAATGGAAAATGAATAAGCAAATAGGTGTATTTATATAAAAAAAATCAGAAAACATGAATATTTTTTTCCAAAAAATTCTTTTGTAGAAGTTTGTAATAATTTCATTTTCATAAAAGGGGCTTTGAATTATAAAGTGTTTAAATGAACATAAAAGCTCTTTTAGTCTAATTCAAAATAATTATAATTTAACGATAATTAGCATTCTGAAATTCTTCAAAGCAAACTTGAATGGCTAATTAATTCTTCTTTTCTTCAATAAGTTCAACAGTTTTTAAATCACAAAAATGATTAAAATATATTAGATGAAGTAATTGTGAAATTAATTTTAAAGTTCATATCATGTACTTGTAATTTATCTAAATCTTTTTTAAAAAAATAAATAATGTAATTTCTTTATCTTTCTAATGCCGTGTTTAAACAACTGTTATTTCCAAATCATCCAAATAAAAGAATTTAAAAAATACATGGCCATTATTTTTTAGCTCATCAATCATCCCAAGTGAGTGAGTGAGTGAATATTAACTTCGCACTATTCAGCTACACGAGGCGCGTAATTTTCAATCATCGCGGGTAAAATATTAAAATTTTTCTTTAGAATTTTTCATGATATATACGTAAAAACCTTTGCAAAAAAGTCAAAAGTAATATGTTAAAAAAATAACTGATTTATTATTAAATTCGTAATTGAGTTTGAGATTCAAACAAATAAATCAGAAATTCAATCAAAATTTGAATAGAAAATAAATTTGAAGAGCACTGAGGCTCTCAGGAATAAAATAGCATACTGTATAGGTTCATATTCGCCATTTCTTAAATAACACTTTCCAAAACTTGAAATCCATATTCTAATAAATTTCAACATGTCTGAATTGATTTTTGCTGCAACCTCAATATAATTTATTTCTCATTTTTCAAAGTTTCTCAATACAAGTTTTCCTCCTAACTTCCACTCTATGGTGGATGGCAACTTAAATTGAAGATCGAATATAGTTTGTCCGATAGCTTTCAGATTTACGAAATTCTTAACAACATTAAGAAAACTGTTATTGATAATTTAGGATCAGTTCTAAAGTAAATACTGATAAATATTGAACAGATTGTCATCTATTCTTACCTGATGTAGATTTTTTTTTCATTTGGTACCATATTTGTTAACTTAATGCATTCCTTAAGCCAATAAACGCATTAAAGATACCAATTTCATTGCGTTAACAAACAATTATTCAGGCTATTTTCAGAGCATTCTGATCATAAATTTATAATAAATTTATTAATATTATGAGCGAAATTTAATAAAGTTAAAAAAAAAGCATACACATTTCCACTAAATAAATTATCTAATCACTTAGCAATGTATTTTCACAAATCGATAAAAAATATATATAAATAATGCAATAATTCAGTGACAAAGCAAATAAAAAAGCATACAAAACACATGTTTTACTTGCTAACAAAATATCGTTTGGTGATACATTAAAATCGACTAAAAAGTTTCAAGTTATTTTTTCCTCGTGAATTCTCTCACAACGAAAATTGTCCTGTATTTTTATATTAAGTTTTAAATAAAATGTTATAATAAATAAAAATAATAAAAAAATTCTGTTATAGATTTGTTTTAAATTTAATTAGAAAATCAAAAATTTTATACTACTTTATGTCATACTACTTTATGAAAAGACTACTGAAAAGAGACAGGAAATTTAACTCTAATTAAATCCGTAAACACCAGTTTATTTATTCCAAAGCTACAATCCTCATGTAAATCCATTAAAATCTCATGTAAATCCATTACAATCCATGTAAAATCTAAGATTTTACCTGATTGTATTCATTTGAATCAAGATTTGAGTTTACACCTCTCTAATAAGATCACTAGCTTATTTCACCAAACATTTACACTTCTTCACGAAGAACTCAAGGTCTAGACCATATTTTGTAAAAATTTGCAACTTTACCAAATTCTATTTATTTGAATCAAGTTTCGAGTATATTCGGCTACGAAGATCTCTAGATTATTTATCCAAACTTCTTAACATCTTCACGAAGAATTCAATAACGATTCCATCTGCCATGTACAATCTCCAACTTTACCAGACTGTGTTTATGTGAACCAAGATCTGAGTGTACATTTGGCTAAGAAAATGACAACTTATTTCTCCAAGCAACTACACAATTCTTAATGAAGAATTCAATGTCCACTCCATATTTTGTGTAAATCTCCGACTTTACCAGATTGGGCTTATTTGAATCAAGCTCTGAGTGCATTCGGTTTCGAAGATCCCTAGCTTATTTCACGAAACATCAACACCTCCACATGAAGAATTCAAAACCCATTCCATCTGCCATGCAAATTCCTGACTTCACCAAACTCTTTCTATTTAAATCAAGATCTGAGAGTGTAGATTTAGCTATGAAGACCAGTAGCCGTAGTACAATGATCCATAACCCGTCCACTATCGTGAATATGAGCTAGAAAGAAGTTTTTTAAAAAAGAACTAACAGCACAAAAATAAACTTCCATTGAGTCACGTGATTTACTCTATGACTGCTTCAACAACAAAAAAATACTACTCTATAATACATTATTTCTTTTTATGGATTGTATTTATAAAAATAAAAAAAAGTAATTTATTTAAAAAAAGTAAACAGTTTTGTTTATAATTTTAAGAGTATTACCCGCGATTATTTTAAAAATTAAATGGAAAACGGTTTATATTTTTCTTGTATTTAAAAGAGTTTTTAATCTTTTTTTTTAATTTCTTTTTTTTAAACATTGTTCATACTTGACTAGTGAAACACTTATTCATTCACCAGGGATTTCTCAGTTTTAACAGTTGAACATCAATTTTGTGTATATCTTACTCTGCAGTAATCAATTATTATTACTATACCAATCAATAACTGACCATTTACTCGAAATGAAGTGGAACTTATAAAAAAAGAGAATACTTCCTAAGCTTCCAATCACGTTCCATCTTAAATAAGATGAATGAGAATAGAATGATGGATCGTGTCTTCTGAAATTTCAATCTTCTTCTACGAATATTTATCCTGAGAATGAGCACCTCTCTCCATTAACTTTGTTTTTTAGGGTCAAGGGCAATGGTGCATTTACATTCGCTTGTAATGGCTGAAAAAAATGGCATGTATAATTGAAAACGTAATTATCGTATTTATGCAAAAGGGTCACACATATCCTCAAAGTTTTCAGCAATATTAAGGTATCCGACTGGTCGCGACAACTTTTTTTTAAAAAAAGGAGGTATGGGATTTTTTTGTTACTTTTAGATTTGTTTAGTGCATTTTTAAAAAAAATGTGCTAAAATTAAGAACAGAAAAAAAATTATTCTTACTAAAATGGGACAAAATAGGTAACAATTGACAAAAATAGTATAAACGTTGTTAATTCTGTACCAAAGGTTTATGAACAAATTTTCAATTTTTTTTCAATCTAATGTATTGCTATATTATTCATTTTTGAAATGACCTTCAGGATAAGAAGTATTTTCTTTTTTACAAAAGCTAGAGCACTTTATCTCAGTTATTATATAAAATTGTTTAAGAAAACAGTGATTATATTCGCATAAAGGACTGTAAATTTTGTAATAGAACAGTGATTGATAAATCTGAAGGTTAAAACCCTTCTACTATTACGCAGAACTTACAGAAAAAATTTCAGTTAATTATGTTCAAAATTTTTTAGCAATCACTGACTCCGTTTGATTATTTTTAAAAAATCATATTTCGAGTAAAACGCGTTTTAAAGTATGACATATCTTGGTTAAAGTAATGTGGCATCTGCTTTTACTAAAACACTTGCAATTTTTGTTCTAGTGAAAGGAAAATGGTAAACTTGGTATTTTTAAACAGCTAATAAGACGGCCCATAAAATAAAATCATAAAAAAAATTGTGAATTTTTGACAAAATTCACAATTTTAGGGTAGTCGGATACTTTAAGATAAAACAAATTGCTGTGGTCTTAGGACCACAATATAAAATGAAAACTTCCATTGCATTTATATTTATATTTATTTTTATGGATTAGTGAAAATTTGTACAAATGATAAAAACAAGGTGATGTTAATATTGTTATATAAATTTACTCATAAAAAGATATTAGTTACAAAACAAACACTCATATTTGTGAATTAATTATATTCTAAGAATGGAACAATTTCTTTATGGTAGCTGAAATATGTTATAAATACTTTCGTCAAATTTATTTGAATATCGTTGTGCTATCATTTGGATCTTGCGACATAATTAAATTGAGTTTTGAATTGAAAATCAACTTAAGGTTTTGATTTGTTTTTTGAAAAATACACAAAATCTTTGGTAATTTATGTAGATATAGATTCAAAACAGCCGATCAGACTTCAGTGTATGAGAGTCAGTTCTCGCGAAGGAATTCGATAATTTTCTTTGCACTTTGATTTGGTGAAATGTAAATAGCACAGCCACTATATATATGTTTATGTAACTTATATAACACCAAATAATATCCAAGGTTAGAAATCCTTAAGGCAAAAAAGCAATAAATAAGTACCTACATATTATTTATACTGATGTATTAATTTCTGAAGGTAAATAAGTAATGTTTGATAATAATGCATGAAATTTTTTTTCACCTTAAATGAAAACACACGTGCTTAAAAAGTCCAATTCAAAACTAAGTGACATGAGCATGATTTCTAGCTATAGATGGAAAAAAGACTGATTAGTGTAAAAGGCCCGAAAGTGAAGCTTCATTTAAATTCCTTCTCAGCAAAAATGTGGCTAAAGTAGTTCTCACTTCAATAAATTACTTTTAGTTTTTAACTTATTTTGAACTTATGACTTTTGGTTTCGCTTAGGATATAAAGTGCCAAAAAGTGCAAATTACTCTGTCAAGTTTGAACTACTTGTAAATGTAGATTATTAAAATTATAAGTATCTTGTGTTTAAAGTATCTGACTACCCTAAAATTGTGAATTTTGCCTAAAATTGACAATTTTTTTTTATGATTTTATTTTATGAGCCATCTTATTAGCTGTATAAAAATACTAAGTTTATGATTTTCCTTTCACTAGAACAAAAATTGCAAGTGTTTTAGTAAAAGCAGATGCCATTACTTTAACCAAGATATGTCATACTTTAAAACGCGTTTTACTCGAAATGTGATTTTTTGAAAATAATCAAACGGAGTCAGTAATTGCTAAAAAATGTTGAACATAATTAACTGAAATTTTTTCTGTAAGTTCTGTGTAATAGTAGAAGGGTTTTAACCTTCAGATTTATCAATCACTGTTTTATTACAAAATTTACAGTCCTTTATGCGAATATAATCACTGTTTTTTTAAGCAATTTCTTATAATAACTGAGATAAAGTACTCCAGTTTTTGTCAAAAAGAAAATATGTCTTATCCTGAAGGTGATTTAGAAAATGAATAGCATAGTAAAACATTAGCATGAAAAGATTAAAAATTTGTTCATAGCACAGAATGGGCAGCGTTTATGCTATTTTTTGTCAATTTTTACCTATTTTTTTCCATTTTTGTAATAATATTTTCTTTTTCTCTTTTTAATTTTTGCATATTTATCTTAAAATGTACTAAACAAATCTAAAAATATCAAAAAAATCCTCATAGAATGTAACACAAATGAAACAAAATTTTATTAATATATTTGAATAAAATACGAGATTATTCTTATGTTTGTCTATTTTTTTTCACAACGGATAACAATTTTCTAGACACATAAAAACCAAACCACAAAAGAAATTGGTTACTTTTTCTTTAGTACATGTAACGAAAAGTAAAATCTGAAGACTGTTTATTTTTTCCAAATCCTCATTTTAGCGAAAAATTGTAAATTTTTTTTATGTTTTCATTTAATAGCCTCACACATTTAAAGTTTTATAAAAATATATCTACTTTTGTTTCTAGGATAATTAGGTGTGGGTAAATTTTTATTAAACTTGAACCATAAAGCCCTCCTAGAGATTTTGGAGATGATGATGATGAATACTCAAAGGAACCGAGTTCACCCAAAAAGGGTTTAGAGCTACAATCCGATCCCTCGGGAAGCAACCACCCTCACGTCCAGTCTTTATTGCAAAAAAAAAACAAAGTTTACACACACACACACACATTTTACATAACTCCAGCTTTCGTCAAAAACATAAAAAACAATAAAATTATCCAAAACAAATACACGAAAAAGACCACAAAAAACATGAAGCAAAAATAATAATAACATTTAAAAAATGTTTCTTTGGAACCAAGCTTTCAGTTGGCTCCAGAGATTTTGGTGATGTACCTCGTAATTCCAAGCAAATATAAAGTGTCAAGAACAACGAGTGACGAAATATCATTCAATTTTCGAATTTCCACACCTCGCTATCGAGAGGACAGAGCCTTGTGATATTTAGCGTGCCTTAGCTCTCAACACGGTGGTTTTCACTGCCAATAGGACTCGAACTCAAAACATACCGGCCACAAGTTTGTGACAGCGACCACAAGGTTACAGCACGTAAGAGTAAAGTAAATAGAAGATGAAACTCTAAAAACCACAAATAGGTGTTTAAAAAGACGTAAGAATTCAATCAATATGAGAACATAGTCACGAATATTGAATGCAAAGCCAGATCTACGTACCGGCGTAACGTGCTGCAGCCTCGGGCCGCCGGGTTCTAGGGGACCCCGTTCCCCGTTGAAGATAACAAACAGAAAAATATGCTTACAATTAAAAAAAATAAAACAATAAACCTGTAAAAATACAAATCACACAAATGAAATTCCCGAAATATTATATCAAATTTATTTTTATTTTCTAGAGAAAGATCAATTTACTTTTATTTTTCCGCTCTACCATCAAATATGATGAAATTAATGATTAATAGACAGTGGCTCTATCATAGAGCGGTGTTGACGGGCATCGAGCATTTATACAAACGTAGTGGCACTATTTTTGAAGCAATTTATTTTTGTGCAATAATAATTCCAAGTTACAATAATTCACTGAGATTTGATGCTGTGTCTTGTGCAAAATACTTGAAATTAAAATATATTTAGATAACTGTTTATTCAAGTTTCAAGTAAAAAGTAAGTACCATCGTAACTTTCTAAATTATTTAAGTAGGAAGACATTGAAGTTATGATTAAGTACTTTCTGTATTTTCACAAGTTTTCATAGATTGAAACATCAGAATTTCTCATAAATATGTATGCCGTTTTAAAGTTTGTGATGAGTAACAAAATTTCTTCTATAGGATGGAAAAAATTAACAATCGTTTTATGTGGATTATGGAGATTTCCTGCAAATAATATGGATAAAAGTAAAGCGGATTTGATTTTCGTAATAAATCGTTTTTTCCCCCTAAGTATTCAAATTAATGCATAGTTATAAACACAAGAGAGTCCACTAAAGAAAATGAAGAAGAACGCACAAAAATTCGGTCGAAAGGGAAACCCACAAATTTATCAAAAAACTATAGAGCTATTGCAACATTCATATCGTAGCAATGCTGAATGTTTTTGAAAAGATGCAATCTGTTGTAATAGTTGCTTCCTGCTGTTCTGCCTATAAAACTTCATTCAAAGGCAGTGTCCAACGGAGAAAGGCAGATGGTGTAGATATAAGCAAGCTTTATGTGACGGAAAAGAATAGTTAGAAAAATGACCAGACGTTTCTAAATTGGTCGCTAAAATGATAAAGCTGACCTTCTCAGCTTTCTGTGATAAAGATTAGCTAAGAGAAATGTCTACACAACATAGTGTAATGTAATATTTAACAACGTCTTGTACCTTATTTTTTTTAAGATAAAGGGGTTTTTCTTAGCTTACTGTAGTGGTTGACTTCATTTGCCAGTAAGATGTTTTTACTTAATGTGTATTTTTAAAGTAATCTGATAAAGAGGAATTCTCAATAAAGAACGAGACACTCTTGAAAAACATCTGTTCTGATTTCCTCATCGATGACAATATGGAGGTTTGACTGTATATGGAATTAGGGAATTGGGGAAATTGGGACATCCTCAATACTCATGTGACATAAGTTCTTGTGGCTTCGACTGTCCCTCTAAGTTGAAAGATCCTCTCTATAACTGTAACTTCACGTGGCATCTGTAATCCGAGCAGCTGTTATTAGCAACCAGCACCTTAATAACGGTATATCTTATTGTTTCCAAAAGTTACTAAGCTATGCGGGGTGTTTTGTTAAAGGGATGTAATGCAATTCCCCCCCCCCCTTAAGCTCAATAAGAATGTATTTTTCTGAATTGATCTACTTTATTTAATTACATTTATATCAGACGAATTTTGTGGCCCTCTCTCTGACATCTCCCAATCCCGTGGTATCAAAAATAATACACATAAACACAATTGATAATGTATAAAAAGTTAGTTAGAATCAAAACAGCCTATTCTTTAAAAATATTAGCAAAAAATGTGTGTGTGTGTGATTATTATAAAACTTCCATCACAAAATATTAAATTATAAGAAATTAATACACATTTGAAATATCAATATGCATTTCTTACAATACACTTGGTTATTAAAGGAATAGATTGCAGTAAAGTATGGGTTCAATTAGCAGTCACTCACTTGTAATTATCAATAAAATTAAAATATTTTAATAAACTTAAGGTCTCAAGTATATTTATATATCCATCAATGAAAACTGTTTGTTGTTCACACATTCCTTAGAATTATGTGATATTTATCCCCGGAAGTGTATACTCGTTCAACCACAGAAGGTCCTTTTCCATTGTGCTAGTCTATTTAAAACTAGTCCCACTGCTTTGGAATACAATACTATGACGTAGGGCCGTGGGTAGTCTAGTGGTTACAACATCGGACGCCAGACCGGATGGCCTGGGTTCGATGCCCGATGCCACCAAATACTCACCGAGTACAAACGGAGAACTTGTTCGTTAAATCTTTGGGTCCGAGTGGTGTCGCCATCTATCGTGAGCAAAATCATGCTGTCACCTTCATGGGCTCAAACCTTAGGCTAAAGATAGACGTATCTCTAGCCCGTTGCCATGAGGAATTTCGTGGGCCTCGATCTGACGACGTCAGACAGGTGGCATAAGCAACAACAACGTAAAATGACGTTGACAGTGCTTCTATAAAATTTACTTTGTTCGCAGAAAAGGTGGGGGGAAAATTGAAAGAGGGCATATTCCAGGAACGATGAAATTCATAGCTAAGTAGTGTTTCTTGTTTTTTCATTTGAGTGTGCTCTTTTTTATAACATATTTGCTCTCATTTTCGCTTACAGTGTGCGATAGGAGCTTTTTAATTTTTTCGTACGAATAAATCCAACAATTTGTTATCTTTTTACGCCATCAATGAACAAAATGGGATGCTGGTTTATGTGTTCACCATGTTTAAGGATATATCGCTCAACATACAGGTAATAATTTTTTTTATTATATTGTGATTCTAAACATTAAATTTTGAATTTTTATCTATTCTTGTATTTTTTATTTTTTAAGTGAGAGTAAATAATTTTAATTTGAAAAACACGCTTCTTTCCCCCAATAAACCGCAAAACAACGCGCATCTGTGCGAAAACGGTGGCAATGGGGGGGGATTTCGTAGGTTTTCATTGGCATTTAAGGGTTAATATGAAATAAGGCTTAAAAAAACTTTGGTGAATCATTATATGATTGGAATTTGAATTATAAAGGCTTATCATTGTGTAGGTATTAATTTATTATAAGTTATTTTAATGAATTTGAATGTTGTCTCTAAACTCACTGCTTATCAAACCAGTCATAATTTTCATCGCGCTCCCCCAATGCAATAACAATGTATTAAATGCAAAAAATAATGTACTTTGGCACTAAAAAGCTACATTATGATCTTAATTATATCCGTACAAATTACCAACATAAGTATTTTGCATACAATTTGTATACGATTTTGCACATGATGAGCCCATGGGAGTCAATAGTTATTATTAAAATTGTTCTTGACTTAGTATTGATAAATTGCCAAAAATATATTGTACAGTACTGATACATTTATAAGTATATTATATCAGTGTAAATGTGTATTTTTATTTATTATGTAAAAATGTATTTTATTTTGTAACCTTTCAGGGCAAATTATTATTTTTTTAAATAATCTTTTATTTTCGAATTTTTGATATGCTCGCCCCCCGCTTTGTAGAATAAACAAACTTCCCTAGGGAGCTTGCCCCATAGTTTGAGGAGCTCTATCTTAATGGCATTAAATTCCAAACATTGTATAAACTTTTAATTGAAACTTAATCGATAATTCAAAGCTATGTAATAAAATCTCATTTTTACAAATTCTCAGAACATTAACTAAGTTTTATTTTTTTGGTTTTATCATATTCTTAAAAAATAAAATTTAAAAAACAAATTATTTTTGTGATATTAAATTTGTACAGTTAATCCACTGAAAATAATAAGTGTTACATATAAATATTGCACGATCAATAAAATATGGATGATGAAAAACATAATTCATTTAAAAATATCAAAAGGTGCTTTACTTTTTATTTGAAGGAATTTTAAGAATCTAGAAGGAAAATAAACTACGGGGAAAAAAAGAACGATAAAAGTTTCAAAATGCACCAAAGAATAAGTAAATTTAGTTACTATCAAGCGAACTTTCTCGATAAAAACATTTTTTTTTTACAGAATTCAAAATAATTTCATTTACCAAACGATCACATTTACTTTTGTTGCTAAAATTACATATGACAAACTATGGATTTAATTCAAATCAAATACTACGTAAGGTTTACCATGTTGGCGTTTTCAGCGAGTGACTTTTCGCCAAAGCCGACTAACGTTTAAATCTTACATAATTTGACGAAAAATCTTCATAAAGCGAAAAATCTTCATTCATCAAAATATCATAATTTTTCCCAAGATTTCCCATTTTACAGATACTTTGAATATAATTGAAGAAATATAAAACTGCAAGTATTTTTCCGTGATTTTTTTTATTTCTGCATGCATATAAATTAATTTTATGCATTATTCTAAAGAAAATTATATATATCTGAATGAAAAGAATTACTTTCATTTTATAAAAAAATATTTTTTACATATTTTTGAAAATTAAGCTCATTAGATACTGGTAAAAGCAAGCATGGAAAAATAAAAGAAACATACAATCATCCATGCTCTTTCTATTTCACACGTAATATTTAAGTAGCTAAGTGCATGTAGAACTTACAGTTGCTAGTCTTATTTTTTTTCTCGTTTGATAATATATTCTTAAAAGCACTTACATATCTGTTTTAGAGTAGATATCGTATAAATATCTAATTTTTAGTTATTCTAAATAACTTATTCAGAGAATGTTTTTTGTGTAAAGTGTGTAAACTTCTAGTAAAATATGGTATCTATATTTTAAACTTAAGAAAGGTAACTCTAAACAATAAATTTTAATAAAAAACAAGTTGTTTGATAACCTTATATTTTATTTCACAAACGTCATAGACCTCGAATTCAATAATTGGAACAAAAAATGCTTATCATGTTGCCACAATCTGGATACAAAATAATATTTGGTAATATGTCATAATTATGAAAAAGGTTCAAAAAATACAAGTAAATATTATAAGAATATAGTAATTAAAATGATCATTAAATATAACATTAAATAAAATAAAAATAACTTTTAACAATATTTAGTTTAAAATATACTTTTAAAGTTGTAACTCTCTGATTCATATTCTTTCTACAAATGTATTAGCGCCTTCTGTTATGTACTTTTGAGAAAACTGTTCATCTGCTTACTGCTAATATATCTTTTAAGTTTAATGTAAGAAAAAATATTTTTTCAAAGAATAAATAATGCAATTTCTTACATGGACACAATGGTTCAAAATAGAATGTTACTTAAATCAATTAGTTAACACAAATAATTCATTTACTTCACTTAGATAATTGATTATTTTTATAAGACGTTATTTCGTTAAAGCGCTGCTTTAAAAGCCATTAGTTATCAATGGAGGGGATTATTTGAATTTTTTTCTTTATCAATATTTTTTCGAGTATGCGTGTTAATGTGTGGACAAAATAGTCTGAAAAAAAAATGCACTTGCAAAAAAAAGCATCATAGAAAAAATTGAAAGCTTTAGAACTAAGTTAATGGCTTAGTTTCTCTATTTAAAAAAACTTTTCTTCATTAACTATTTAAAAAATCGTCATGTTGAAAAAACCTGACTTCTTTGAAAATTTTGCTCTGTACTGAGTCATCAAGTACAATATTTATTTTAGTGAATATTTTTTTTCATGGACTTATGAGAATTTCATAATATATTTTATAGAATTTCTTTACGAAAAGCTCTCAAACAGACATGCCCAACCTGCTACAAGTGCCTAGTTATTGCTCATTGCACTAAGAAATTTAATAATTTAAGAACAATGTATTACAACTTTAGCAAGGAAATACACTCATGTTCATAAATTAAGGATAATTCAGAATCACACAGAATTTGAACTCTAAAATAAAAATTTCACCTGGAGAATTATCACACACATCTTGAAAAAGAATATGCAAATTACAGGAAACACACCAGATGCCGCGGATAGTACGTCACAATGACGAGAGTGTAAGAGAGGGGTATATAGGAATGGTAGCAAAGAAGTAAAATTATTCACAAGCGCTTTAAAAGATGTTCAGTGAAATAACCGCATAGTTATGGCGCAAAGGAAGCATTTGGATGATTTTTTACGTGGTAGAATTATCGGGTGACTGGAATGTGGACGTACGCATCTGGAAGTATCTGAGGAACTTGGAATCGCCCAGAGTGTAATCTCCAGGCTTTGGCAACGATTCCAAGATGATGGTAATGTGAGCAGATGTTACAGCACAGGTCGCCCCCGAGCTACAACGCCGAATGATGACCGGTATTTGGCAGTTACTGCCAAAAGAAACAGACGGAGCACAGCATCAGACCTATCTCGTCAGCTCTCTTCAGCTACGGTACAGCAGTTTCAAGGCAGACCGTGTACAGACGCTTAGGGACATTGTCTATATACTCGTAGGCCTGTCAGATGTGTTCTCTTACCGCAACTCACTGTCGCCTGCGATTAACCGATAGAGAGCATGCATTGTGGACATCTAACAGTGGTCTTGTGTGATGTTTTCCGACGAGTCCAGGTTTAGTTTGTAGTCTGATTCTCGCCGACCTTTCATATGGAGAGCGCCAGTTACCCGTTATCACCAAGAGAACACCATTGAAACGACACCGTTACGGTGGTGCAGGATGGCTCGTTTGTGGAGGAATTATTCTTGGTTCCAGAACTGACCTGCATGTTCAGAGTGTAACGATGGACAGGCCACATCTATCGGGATGTCATTCTGGAACAACATGTACGTTTGTTAGGGGCGCCATGGGTGCTGAATTTCTGTTTATGGATGACAACGCCCGTCCTCACCGTGCAAACATTGTAGACGAATGCCTTCAATCGGAGGATATAACCCGTATGGATTGGCCAGCATACTCACCGACTTGAATCCAATAGAGCATGTGTGGGATATGCTTGGCCGACGAATTGCAGCCCGTCAACCCCCTCCCAACTGTCTACCGGAACTTCGGAGGGCATTGCTTGATGAGTGGTGTAATATTCCCCAAGATCAGATTGATAATTTGATACTCAGCATGCGTAGGCGTTGTAAGGCCTGTATTGCATCATCCGGGAGACATACTCCGTATTAACCATCATACTAACCATGTTATACTGTTTTTTTGTAAATAGGTTCTTTCATGAAATTTGCTCCAGGGAGTAAAAATCGCAATTTTTATTAATTATGTCAAACATATAGCATCTTTTTTGCTCTTTACCTTTTGTTTAATAAATAGACTTTACAAATAAGTCAAATTTGTTTTGCTTCTGTCTCTTTCTTTGCCTGAACTTCATTATCCTTAATTTATGGACATGAGTGTATATAAGTTTATCAAATTCATCAATTTGTTTCGCTGTCGATGTTGTAGAAGTCTGATTTGCAATTTTTAATTGTAGAATTATAACCGTTACCGATGAAAAATAACATGTGACATTATCATTTTGAACCATCCTTTGTTAAAGGAGTCTCTTCACAAAGTGAAACACATACGCGAAGAAATCGATTGTTTAAAGACCAATGAGAAGTTTACTACTTTATACGCCAAAAGCAAATCAACACGTTCAGCTACTTGTTTCATCTAACGTAAAAATTCTTTTAAAAAAAATAATTAAAAAAACTGAAAAAAACTCTCTTAAATAAATAACAAATTACTTAAGTCCAGATGGAAAAAAATGCAAATCTGATTAATCGCCAACGAAATGGACCAAATGGTCGCAAACGATGACTGAAAATGTAACCGACAAGAAATTTAACAAAATAAGAAATTATTGTATTGTGATCAGCATTTGACAAGTGAGCGAAATTTTAAATTAATATGACTTGTTAAAGTAGGTAAAAATTGAGTTCAGTAATTCCGTTACATACAAGTGAAGCTTATAAAAGATAGTTAAAAATATATATGTAATATTGCTCATCATGGCACTGCTGAACAGAAATCGTCTTGGTGCCGGTTTCCCTTTAAAGATCTCTTTTAAAGGGAAAGGGAATAAACTGGCTCTTATTAAAAAATTCTTTGGTACCGCAATAGAATGCAGTGTTGGTGGAAATATTACAAGATGTGGTACTAACAAAGGAATCGTAATGAAATTTGTTTTCATACCAAACATATTGAGCATTTTTCATAAATGTATGAAACTGCTTGCAAAAGTAGAAATTCTAGTGTTTCAAAATGATTTTAAGGTACTGTTTGATAAATCCAATAGCAAAAATAAATAATTTCAGAAAATAAAAATACTTCAGCTCTTGCATTATGCCTACATTAACGATTGACTCGCAAAGTACATTTCCTAATGCAATTAAAACTGAAAGATTTTTTTAGCTTTACTTTGATCGCGAAATTTAGCAAAATCACAACTCCTGTTTGTAAAATATTGTTTTGGAAACAACTCAATTCTCGAATACTTTTCGAAATTTCTTAGAACGAAAGACCAATAAAGAGGCATTGATTATCTCGAAATTATTTTCACATCTCTAGGTCTGCTCAATTTTATAGGTATAAACATTTTAGTTTCTGTGCTTGTATGGATGAACGTCCTTCAAGACTAGATTTGAAAATAGATTTAATGCCCAGAAAAAAATGATTTTCTAAAATGCCATACTTCACTGCATTATTCACTAAAAACACATACCAGCAGGTGACAGTATGATGATGCTCGGTTCTACTCCAGTTTTGAAAGAGTATACCTTGGGGGTGATCAAGGTTTTCCCAACTCTCTTCCCCTTCCATCAACCTCACGAATGGACTTGCGGTTCGACGACAATTTAGAGTAATCTCATGGTGCGAAGGCACTACTGATTTACAAGCATTTATGCCATCTCCCGCATTTGAACCCAGGTCCGATGGCACCACAGGACTGGAAGGGTGGAACTTAATAATCTAAAACTTTTTAGAGAAAGTAAAACACTTATTTATCTAATAAAAGAAACTTTTTAATAAAAATTATTCATAGATGTGTGTGTGTAATAAAAGATTTTACACAATAACATCTGTGATCATTTAAACAAAGCACATATTGGAATTTTGTGTTGCAATCCCATTTTTCTGATATATATAGAAAATAGCGCTTTAAATCAAAAAGAGGTTAGAGTCTAACAAGATCACTAATTAAGTTACTATAATTATCCGTGTTCTTCAAATATGCCTTGAGGAAAAGAAGCACGAATCTCTCTCTTCTAGAAAACTCAGGAATTATTGAAAGATAAATCAATTTTGTTTATGCTTGCTTAAATAATAAGCAATACTTGGAGAGGTATTTTTTGGCTCCAATATAAGATCTTCACATAGGAAGGATAACTAATATAAACTTGTAGTAAATTAAACATTCAAAAATACAATGATGCCTCAAGAATTTTATCACAAATACACTGCTGGCCACCGTAACTGCAACACCCTGAAGGAAACACGCAAATAACATGAAATTTACAACATGCATTAGCGGAGGTGAGATATGCAAATGATTAGAATTACAGCGCAGAAACACATCAGGCACACCTGTGGCGCACCACAAAGAGCTATTT
>BMAO01030308.1:0-14796 GCA_019973975.1 Trichonephila clavata
TTTACATCAGAAAATAGAGTTTGGTTGGAATAGGAGTTAGAAATTTTTCCCTGTTCATGACGTCTCCCCTGCAAATATCCAAAAAATGTGAAAATTTTTATTGCAATAACTTTTGATCTAATTGAAATTTTGAAAAGCGCTACATGTATTCGCGATCAGCGTCGGATTTTACATCAGAAAATAGAGTTTGGTTGGAATAGGAGTTAGAAATTTTTTCCCTGTTCATGACGTCTCCCCTGCCAAATATCCAAGAAATGTGAAAAATTCTTATTGCAATAACTTTTGATCTAATTGAAATTTTGAAAAGCGCTACATGTATTCGCGATCAGCGTCGGATTTTACATCAGAAAATAGAGTTTGGTTGGAATAGGAGTTAGAAATTGTTTCCCTGTTCATGACGTCTCCCTGCCAAATATCCAAAAAATGTGAAAATTTTTATTGCAATAACTTTTGATCTAATTGAAATTTTGAAAAGCGCTACATGTATTCGCGATCAGCGTCGGATTTTACATCAGAAAATAGAGTTTGGTTGGAATAGGAGTTAGAAATTTTTTCCCTGTTCATGACGTCTCCCCTGCCAAATATCCAAAAAATGTGAAAATTCTTATTGCAATAACTTTTGATCTAATTGAAATTTTGAAAAGCGCTACATGTATTCGCGATCAGCGTCGGATTTTACATCAGAAAATAGAGTTTGGTTGGAATAGGAGTTAGAAATTTTTCCCTGTTCATGACGTCTCCCCTGCCAAATATCCAAAAAATGTGAAAATTTTTATTGCAATAACTTTTGATCTAATTGAAATTTTGAAAAGCGCTACATGTATTCGCGATCAGCGTCGGATTTTACATCAGAAAATAGAGTTTGGTTGGAATAGGAGTTAGAAATTTTTTCCCTGTTCATGACGTCTCCCCTGCCAAATATCCAAGAAATGTGAAAAATTCTTATTGCAATAACTTTTGATCTAATTGAAATTTTGAAAAGCGCTACATGTATTCGCGATCAGCGTCGGATTTTACATCAGAAAATAGAGTTTGGTTGGAATAGGAGTTAGAAATTTTTCCCTGTTCATGACGTCTCCCCTGCCAAATATCCAAAAAATGTGAAAATTTCTTATTGCAATAACTTTTGATCTAATTGAAATTTTGAAAAGCGCTACATGTATTCGCGATCAGCGTCGGATTTTACATCAGAAAATAGAGTTTGGTTGGAATAGGAGTTAGAAATTTTTTCCCTGTTCATGACGTCTCCCCTGCCAAATATCCAAGAAATGTGAAAATTCTTATTGCAATAACTTTTGATCTAATTGAAATTTTGAAAAGCGCTACATGTATTCGCGATCAGCGTCGGATTTTACATCAGAAAATAGAGTTTGGTTGGAATAGGAGTTAGAAATTTTTCCCTGTTCATGACGTCTCCCCTGCCAAATATCCAAGAAATGTGAAAATTCTTATTGCAATAACTTTTGATCTAATTGAAATTTTGAAAAGCGCTACATGTATTCGCGATCAGCGTCGGATTTTACATCAGAAAATAGAGTTTGGTTGGAATAGGAGTTAGAAATTTTTTCCCTGTTCATGACGTCTCCCCTGCCAAATATCCAAAAAATGTGAAAATTTCTTATTGCAATAACTTTTGATCTAATTGAAATTTTGAAAAGCGCTACATGTATTCGCGATCAGCGTCGGATTTTACATCAGAAAATAGAGTTTGGTTGGAATAGGAGTTAGAAATTGTTTCCCTGTTCATGACGTCTCCCCTGCCAAATATCCAAAAAATGTGAAAATTTTTATTGCAATAACTTTTGATCTAATTGAAATTTTGAAAAGCGCTACATGTATTCGCGATCAGCGTCGGATTTTACATCAGAAAATAGAGTTTGGTTGGAATAGGAGTTAGAAATTTTTCCCTGTTCATGACGTCTCCCCTGCCAAATATCCAAGAAATGTGAAAATTCTTATTGCAATAACTTTTGATCTAATTGAAATTTTGAAAAGCGCTACATGTATTCGCGATCAGCGTCGGATTTTACATCAGAAAATAGAGTTTGGTTGGAATAGGAGTTAGAAATTTTTTCCCTGTTCATGACGTCTCCCCTGCCAAATATCCAAAAAATGTGAAAATTTCTTATTGCAATAACTTTTGATCTAATTGAAATTTTGAAAAGCGCTACATGTATTCGCGATCAGCGTCGGATTTTACATCAGAAAATAGAGTTTGGTTGGAATAGGAGTTAGAAATTTTTCCCTGTTCATGACGTCTCCCCTGCCAAATATCCAAAAAATGTGAAAATTTCTTATTGCAATAACTTTTGATCTAATTGAAATTTTGAAAAGCGCTACATGTATTCGCGATCAGCGTCGGATTTTACATCAGAAAATAGAGTTTGGTTGGAATAGGAGTTAGAAATTTTTCCCTGTTCATGACGTCTCCCCTGCCAAATATCCAAGAAATGTGAAAATTCTTATTGCAATAACTTTTGATCTAATTGAAATTTTGAAAAGCGCTACATGTATTCGCGATCAGCGTCGGATTTTACATCAGAAAATAGAGTTTGGTTGGAATAGGAGTTAGAAATTTTTTCCCTGTTCATGACGTCTCCCCTGCCAAATATCCAAGAAATGTGAAAATTTCTTATTGCAATAACTTTTGATCTAATTGAAATTTTGAAAAGCGCTACATGTATTCGCGATCAGCGTCGGATTTTACATCAGAAAATAGAGTTTGGTTGGAATAGGAGTTAGAAATTTTTCCCTGTTCATGACGTCTCCCCTGCCAAATATCCAAAAAATGTGAAAATTTTTATTGCAATAACTTTTGATCTAATTGAAATTTTGAAAAGCGCTACATGTATTCGCGATCAGCGTCGGATTTTACATCAGAAAATAGAGTTTGGTTGGAATAGGAGTTAGAAATTTTTCCCTGTTCATGACGTCTCCCCTGCCAAATATCCAAAAAATGTGAAAATTTCTTATTGCAATAACTTTTGATCTAATTGAAATTTTGAAAAGCGCTACATGTATTCGCGATCAGCGTCGGATTTTACATCAGAAAATAGAGTTTGGTTGGAATAGGAGTTAGAAATTTTTTCCCTGTTCATGACGTCTCCCCTGCCAAATATCCAAAAAATGTGAAAATTTCTTATTGCAATAACTTTTGATCTAATTGAAATTTTGAAAAGCGCTACATGTATTCGCGATCAGCGTCGGATTTTACATCAGAAAATAGAGTTTGGTTGGAATAGGAGTTAGAAATTTTTCCCTGTTCATGACGTCTCCCCTGCCAAATATCCAAAAAATGTGAAAATTTCTTATTGCAATAACTTTTGATCTAATTGAAATTTTGAAAAGCGCTACATGTATTCGCGATCAGCGTCGGATTTTACATCAGAAAATAGAGTTTGGTTGGAATAGGAGTTAGAAATTTTTCCCTGTTCATGACGTCTCCCCTGCCAAATATCCAAAAAATGTGAAAATTTCTTATTGCAATAACTTTTGATCTAATTGAAATTTTGAAAAGCGCTACATGTATTCGCGATCAGCGTCGGATTTTACATCAGAAAATAGAGTTTGGTTGGAATAGGAGTTAGAAATTTTTCCCTGTTCATGACGTCTCCCCTGCCAAATATCCAAAAAATGTGAAAATTTTTATTGCAATAACTTTTGATCTAATTGAAATTTTGAAAAGCGCTACATGTATTCGCGATCAGCGTCGGATTTTACATCAGAAAATAGAGTTTGGTTGGAATAGGAGTTAGAAATTTTTTCCCTGTTCATGACGTCTCCCCTGCCAAATATCCAAAAAATGTGAAAATTCTTATTGCAATAACTTTTGATCTAATTGAAATTTTGAAAAGCGCTACATGTATTCGCGATCAGCGTCGGATTTTACATCAGAAAATAGAGTTTGGTTGGAATAGGAGTTAGAAATTGTTTCCCTGTTCATGACGTCTCCCCTGCCAAATATCCAAAAAATGTGAAAATTTCTTATTGCAATAACTTTTGATCTAATTGAAATTTTGAAAAGCGCTACATGTATTCGCGATCAGCGTCGGATTTTACATCAGAAAATAGAGTTTGGTTGGAATAGGAGTTAGAAATTGTTTCCCTGTTCATGACGTCTCCCCTGCCAAATATCCAAAAAATGTGAAAATTTCTTATTGCAATAACTTTTGATCTAATTGAAATTTTGAAAAGCGCTACATGTATTCGCGATCAGCGTCGGATTTTACATCAGAAAATAGAGTTTGGTTGGAATAGGAGTTAGAAATTTTTTCCCTGTTCATGACGTCTCCCCTGCCAAATATCCAAGAAATGTGAAAATTCTTATTGCAATAACTTTTGATCTAATTGAAATTTTGAAAAGCGCTACATGTATTCGCGATCAGCGTCGGATTTTACATCAGAAAATAGAGTTTGGTTGGAATAGGAGTTAGAAATTGTTTCCCTGTTCATGACGTCTCCCCTGCCAAATATCCAAAAAATGTGAAAATTTCTTATTGCAATAACTTTTGATCTAATTGAAATTTTGAAAAGCGCTACATGTATTCGCGATCAGCGTCGGATTTTACATCAGAAAATAGAGTTTGGTTGGAATAGGAGTTAGAAATTTTTCCCTGTTCATGACGTCTCCCCTGCCAAATATCCAAGAAATGTGAAAATTCTTATTGCAATAACTTTTGATCTAATTGAAATTTTGAAAAGCGCTACATGTATTCGCGATCAGCGTCGGATTTTACATCAGAAAATAGAGTTTGGTTGGAATAGGAGTTAGAAATTGTTTCCCTGTTCATGACGTCTCCCCTGCCAAATATCCAAAAAATGTGAAAATTTTTATTGCAATAACTTTTGATCTAATTGAAATTTTGAAAAGCGCTACATGTATTCGCGATCAGCGTCGGATTTTACATCAGAAAATAGAGTTTGGTTGGAATAGGAGTTAGAAATTTTTCCCTGTTCATGACGTCTCCCCTGCCAAATATCCAAAAAATGTGAAAATTTCTTATTGCAATAACTTTTGATCTAATTGAAATTTTGAAAAGCGCTACATGTATTCGCGATCAGCGTCGGATTTTACATCAGAAAATAGAGTTTGGTTGGAATAGGAGTTAGAAATTGTTTCCCTGTTCATGACGTCTCCCCTGCCAAATATCCAAAAATGTGAAAATTTCTTATTGCAATAACTTTTGATCTAATTGAAATTTTGAAAAGCGCTACATGTATTCGCGATCAGCGTCGGATTTTACATCAGAAAATAGAGTTTGGTTGGAATAGGAGTTAGAAATTGTTTCCCTGTTCATGACGTCTCCCCTGCCAAATATCCAAAAAATGTGAAAATTTTTATTGCAATAACTTTTGATCTAATTGAAATTTTGAAAAGCGCTACATGTATTCGCGATCAGCGTCGGATTTTACATCAGAAAATAGAGTTTGGTTGGAATAGGAGTTAGAAATTGTTTCCCTGTTCATGACGTCTCCCCTGCCAAATATCCAAAAAATGTGAAAATTTTTATTGCAATAACTTTTGATCTAATTGAAATTTTGAAAAGCGCTACATGTATTCGCGATCAGCGTCGGATTTTACATCAGAAAATAGAGTTTGGTTGGAATAGGAGTTAGAAATTGTTTCCCTGTTCATGACGTCTCCCCTGCCAAATATCCAAAAAATGTGAAAATTTCTTATTGCAATAACTTTTGATCTAATTGAAATTTTGAAAAGCGCTACATGTATTCGCGATCAGCGTCGGATTTTACATCAGAAAATAGAGTTTGGTTGGAATAGGAGTTAGAAATTTTTTCCCTGTTCATGACGTCTCCCCTGCCAAATATCCAAAAAATGTGAAAATTTCTTATTGCAATAACTTTTGATCTAATTGAAATTTTGAAAAGCGCTACATGTATTCGCGATCAGCGTCGGATTTTACATCAGAAAATAGAGTTTGGTTGGAATAGGAGTTAGAAATTGTTTCCCTGTTCATGACGTCTCCCCTGCCAAATATCCAAAAAATGTGAAAATTTTTATTGCAATAACTTTTGATCTAATTGAAATTTTGAAAAGCGCTACATGTATTCGCGATCAGCGTCGGATTTTACATCAGAAAATAGAGTTTGGTTGGAATAGGAGTTAGAAATTGTTTCCCTGTTCATGACGTCTCCCCTGCCAAATATCCAAAAAATGTGAAAATTTTTATTGCAATAACTTTTGATCTAATTGAAATTTTGAAAAGCGCTACATGTATTCGCGATCAGCGTCGGATTTTACATCAGAAAATAGAGTTTGGTTGGAATAGGAGTTAGAAATTTTTCCCTGTTCATGACGTCTCCCCTGCCAAATATCCAAAAAATGTGAAAATTTTTATTGCAATAACTTTTGATCTAATTGAAATTTTGAAAAGCGCTACATGTATTCGCGATCAGCGTCGGATTTTACATCAGAAAATAGAGTTTGGTTGGAATAGGAGTTAGAAATTGTTTCCCTGTTCATGACGTCTCCCCTGCCAAATATCCAAAAAATGTGAAAATTTTTATTGCAATAACTTTTGATCTAATTGAAATTTTGAAAAGCGCTACATGTATTCGCGATCAGCGTCGGATTTTACATCAGAAAATAGAGTTTGGTTGGAATAGGAGTTAGAAATTGTTTCCCTGTTCATGACGTCTCCCCTGCCAAATATCCAAAAAATGTGAAAATTTTTATTGCAATAACTTTTGATCTAATTGAAATTTTGAAAAGCGCTACATGTATTCGCGATCAGCGTCGGATTTTACATCAGAAAATAGAGTTTGGTTGGAATAGGAGTTAGAAATTTTTCCCTGTTCATGACGTCTCCCCTGCCAAATATCCAAAAAATGTGAAAATTTTTATTGCAATAACTTTTGATCTAATTGAAATTTTGAAAAGCGCTACATGTATTCGCGATCAGCGTCGGATTTTACATCAGAAAATAGAGTTTGGTTGGAATAGGAGTTAGAAATTGTTTCCCTGTTCATGACGTCTCCCCTGCCAAATATCCAAGAAATGTGAAAATTTCTTATTGCAATAACTTTTGATCTAATTGAAATTTTGAAAAGCGCTACATGTATTCGCGATCAGCGTCGGATTTTACATCAGAAAATAGAGTTTGGTTGGAATAGGAGTTAGAAATTGTTTCCCTGTTCATGACGTCTCCCCTGCCAAATATCCAAAAAATGTGAAAATTTTTATTGCAATAACTTTTGATCTAATTGAAATTTTGAAAAGGCTACATGTATTCGTGATCAGCGTCGGACTTTACATCAGAAAATAGAGTTTGGTTGGAATAGGAGTTAGAAATTGTTTCCCTGTTCATGACGTCTCCCCTGCCAAATATCCAAAAAATGTGAAAATTTTTATTGCAATAACTTTTGATCTAATTGAAATTTTGAAAAGCGCTACATGTATTCGTGATCAGCGTCGGATTTACATCAGAAAATAGAGTTTGGTTGGAATAGGAGTTAGAAATTGTTTCCCTGTTCATGACGTCTCCCCTGCCAAATATCCAAAAAATGTGAAAATTTTTATTGCAATAACTTTTGATCTAATTGAAATTTTGAAAAGCGCTACATGTATTCGTGATCAGCGTCGGACTTTACATCAGAAAATAGAGTTTGGTTGGAATAGGAGTTAGAAATTGTTTCCCTGTTCATGACGTCTCCCCTGCCAAATATCCAAAAAATGTGAAAATTTTTATTGCAATAACTTTTGATCTAATTGAAATTTTGAAAAGCGCTACATGTATTCGTGATCAGCGTCGGATTTACATCAGAAAATAGAGTTTGGTTGGAATAGGAGTTAGAAATTGTTTCCCTGTTCATGACGTCTCCCCTGCCAAATATCCAAAAAATGTGAAAATTTTTATTGCAATAACTTTTGATCTAATTGAAATTTTGAAAAGAGCTACATGTATTCGTGATCAGCGTCGGACTTTACATCAGAAAATAGAGTTTGGTTGGAATAGGAGTTAGAAATTGTTTCCCTGTTCATGACGTCTCCCCTGCCAAATATCCAAGAAATGTGAAAATTTCTTATTGCAATAACTTTTGATCTAATTGAAATTTTGAAAAGCGCTACATGTATTCGCGATCAGCGTCGGATTTTACATCAGAAAATAGAGTTTGGTTGGAATAGGAGTTAGAAATTGTTTCCCTGTTCATGACGTCTCCCCTGCCAAATATCCAAGAAATGTGAAAATTCTTATTGCAATAACTTTTGATCTAATTGAAATTTTGAAAACGCTACATGTATTCGTGATCAGCGTCGGATTTTACATCAGAAAATAGAGTTTGGTTGGAATAGGAGTTAGAAATTGTTTCCCTGTTCATGACGTCTCCCCTGCCAAATATCCAAAAAATGTGAAAATTTTTTATTGCAATAACTTTTGATCTAATTGAAATTTTGAAAAGCGCTACATGTATTCGTGATCAGCGTCGGACTTTACATCAGAAAATAGAGTTTGGTTGGAATAGGAGTTAGAATTTGTTGAGCAGAAAAACTTATATTAAAAATAGTCCAAAAGGAAGCCTTTACAGGAATAGAGGATAAACGTTTAAAATCACTTCAACCTTGGCAAGATGAAAGTGGACTTCTTAGAGTAAAAACTCGCATTTTGTTGTGAGAAGATTCCAAAAACTTTAAATTTCCAATAATATTACCCCATGATCATGCAATTGTAGAAAAACTCATACACTCTAGACATTTACTATTAGGACATGTAGGAGTTCAAATTTTAATGTGTAATTTGAGAGAAGACTTTTGGATCCTTAAATATAGAAAGACTGTGAGAAAAATAGTGAAAAATTGTATAAGATGTCGAAGATTTGAAGCTAAGCCCAAGATATCCTCTGAAGGTCCTCTTCCTGAAGATCGTGTTAGAGAAGCATGTGTTTTTGAAATAGTTGGTATCGACTATGCTGGCCCTCTACTCATAAAGGAGGACAAAAGGTTTGGCTAGTGATTTTCACTTGTGCTGTTTATAGAGCACTGCATTTGGAATTGGCTACATCTTTATCCACAGATAACTTCTTACAAACCTTAAGAAGATTCATTGCACGTCGAGGTAGACCATCCATAATTCACTGCGACAACGGCACAAATTTCACAGGAGCTGAGCATATATTAAAATCAATCAATTGGAACACAATCTCAAAATTCAGTACGGCTCATAAAATTATTTGGAAATTCAACCCCCCCCCCCCAGCTGCACCATGGTGGGGAGGTTGGTGGGAAAGATTAATTGGCATGATAAAAGGAATTCTTAGGAAAATTCTTGGAAGAAGTACGTTCAACTTCGAAGAAATGCACACAATTGTCTGTGACGTAGAGAATATCCTTAACAACCGACCTTTGACATACATTTCAGAAGAAATAGATGATTTGACACCCCTTTCTCCATCCATGTTTTTAAGAGATATAAAAGAATCCGGAACTCCTGATTTAAATGATTTAGATTCGATTTCTCTTAACAAGAGATATAAATATAGACAAAGGATTAGATACGATTTAGAAAAAAGATTTCGAATAGAATACTTAGGATACTTAAGGCAATCATCCAAACATAAAAAGGAAAATAGTCAAGTTCAAGTTGGTGATATAGTTTTTGTCTCCAGCGATAACCTCAAGAAAATAGAATGGCCTTTAGCTCGCGTGATTCAACTGTTCCCTTCTAAAGATGGAGATGTACGTCTTACTAAGGTGAAGATGAAGAACGGTGAATTTCTCCGCCCCATAGATCGGCTTATACCCCTGGAATTGTCTATTGAACTGGATGCCCCAAGAACTTACGATCCAGACATGGACTACTTCGGAAAGAACGAGTTTGAGTTTTTCGAACTCGAGAAACTCAAAGGTGGGAGGATGTTGTATCTTTAAACGTTCTCTCACCCTCCGGTTCATTGAACTCTGAATCCACGCATGCGCGTGAGAACTATGCCACTTTGTTTTATGTCAGTTGTGTTAGGAAAAGGAGATGTAACGGAAATGTTATGTAGTTTTTAGTCTCTAGTATATGTAATCTAACTGTTATTAATTAATGTTCTTTTTATTCGTGTAGTGTAGTGTAGTGTAGTTGCAGTGTTATGTCCTATTAAATAATAATTTAAAAAGTACAGGCTACCTACTCCTTTGGATCTGTTTTTATTTGAAGACTTTGTTTACAACCACCGTTTCTAAATCCCTGGACCGACCTGAACCGACGCTCTATGCATAAGGATAAGAGATAAGTAAAATTTTCCTTATTCCTTATTGTAAGAATAATAGAGCGTTTGTTTTGATATAGCAAAAGACAATATTTGATTGATTTTTTGCGACAGATGTAGAAAGCATCCTGGTTTATGCAGGGTGCTGAAATTTCCCATTTCTAAGAGAAATATTTTAATAACTGTGGTTGCAATACAAATTAGTCATGCTTCACTGGAAAGGGTATACAGTGGTCAACATGTTCACAGACTTAAAACTGTGCCATTTCTTCTTTCGGGATCATATGAAAAATGTAGGTAACCAGAAAAAAAGCCCAGCAGCACTTTAGTAACTTGGAACAGTAAAATAAAAAAAATTTTTTAGTCAATCCCTACTTAGATCAACAAAAAAAACATTTTTATTTAGTTACTTTTTATAAAATAGTTACAATTAATATAAATATTTATATAATTATGACAAAATCACAATATTAAGTGGCAATTATTTTTTATTTATTATCTTTAAAGTATCGCATTGTCATCCAAAACAATCGTGTATATAACATTTCAGTTCAACTGAATGCTTTGAAACATGAGGAAATAAAATCTCTTAAAGTTTTGAACCAAGTCTCTAAAAATGAAGCCAATGTGGCTGTATCTGTAATTCTTTAAATAATTATTTTCAGTCAATTAATTTTAATTACTTATAATTAAATTATCGTATTGTTACTCAAAACAATAGCGTACAGAAAATTTCGGAAAAATTGAGCTCTTTAAAATGTGAGAAAAAGTTATTTTTAAGTTATGACACAAGTCGCCAAAAAAGATGCTAACGTGGCTGTATTTGTAATTCTTTGAATAGCTAGTGTTAATCAATTAATTTTTATTAATTATAATTAAATTACTGTATTGCCATCCAAAATAATCGCATATATAAATTATAGCTCTATTGAGTGCTTTAAAATGCATTTATAGGGGAATGGAATCAATAGGGTAGTCTGGCAGTGAGATAAAAATTATAACAACTGAAACATTGAGTGATTCCTCAAAGGAGGAGTCCCTTAATTTTTATTTCCATATGACTGAGGTTAGTTCGAAGATATTTTGGTTATTTGTATTTCTGGGTAAAGTAACTAGGAAAAATGGAAGGGGGAATCGACTTTTCTTCAATATGAGTTGGATGCAGCTGATAAAAGTGTATCCGATTTCTTCTAAATCATTTTGAATATCTTCTACTTTCGTGAAGAAGGAATGACCTTCAATGACAATTTTAATTGGTTTCACTACTTTGGGCTTAACCCTCTCGCTTCGCATCCGGCGAGTATGCGTTTTTTCCGACTATTTAGCTGTGCAACCCGTGCTGTTTCTGTTCATATTATATATTTTTATGATCTAATTCTATATTTTAAAATAAAACTCTTTCGAAGATTTTTTTTGTATATTTTAACTTTAAAATGAAGATTTAATATGTAGATTTGAAGTGCATAATAAAACAAATACGCAAAATTTTGAAACTAGGTTGATAAAATAACTACACAGAGGTGAAGGTTAGAGCGTAATATTGTTTAAGGTACTAACTTTCGATAATATTCATCCACAACTCAGAAGCATCAGTCATAAAATTTTCTCTGTCTATGATGCCGAACAATATCTTTTATAAAGCAGAATGCATCGGAAATGTCGACCAAAGCATTTTCGATTCCAATAAAATCTTGCAAAATTTGAGTATTTTGTTCTGCAGACTGTGTATAACGCAGGAAAAGGGCCCCAATTACACCTCTACTGAAAACAGAAATCTTTATAATCATTTTTTTGAGAGTAGAGTGATTGTGGACATACGTAAGAGCGTTCTCAATTCCCCAAATTAGACAATATCACTTCTTGACGAAATATGTATTTTCTGAACCATATGACATTCACATCAACATTCTCACTATCCATCATTTCCAGCAATATGTTCGTCAACGTTTCCTTTTATAACGGATAAGGTATGCTGTGTCTGAATTTTGTACAGGAACCGGACTCGTTTTGTTCAAATTACATATGGCTGCAGTCTTTTAGGAGGATTTTCAGGGGGAGAGTGAAATCTTCTCTTGAACATTTGCTTTTCTAATAGACGACCGGTTCCTACTTTTTCTTTAGAAACACAAAAATCTTCGTTTCAATTTCTTGCACAATTTTTTTTATTAAATATGACTGTGTATCATAGCGACATGGAATTTACAGTTGTAGATATTTCATGTTGCTATGATATTATGCCCAGTACAACGAGGATATTTTTCTCCGAGGAATATGTCATTTTCAACGATTTCAAATTAAATTTGTTTGTGTTTGGCTCCATTTCGCGCTCACAGATGATATACATTTTACATTTTTTTTTATGCAGCCATGTATTTTAATGAAATTTGTTGACACAAAATCTAAGAACCTTAGAAGACTTACAGCCCCACCTTTCGGAGTTTTTTAAAACTAAAACGAGGAACTTGGAAAAGAAAAATTTATATCCTGCCAATGCATGTGGTGCAAGAATTATCTTTTTTTTTCAATTTAATGGATATGAAAATATCAGTTTTACATTCAAATTCTCTACCAGTTCTAGTAAAAAATGTTAATAGAAAAAAGATTGCAGAGGATGCATCAAACGGAAAAAAAGGACGCTTTCGGCTCGACCGAGGATGTTATTTACTTGTTTGCGGGTTCTGTCAGTTATTTTTTTATTCAACTAACAATACTGGACTACTCTTATCTCGTGAGCAAATGAAATGTGCATGCATTTCCTTTTTTATGTTCTTTTTTGTAGGAAACATAATTTTTTAAACGGACGTATTTTAGGAAAATCAATCTTGTATTATAATCAGTGGAGTAACGTAAAACCCCCGCACTGCGGGGGTGGGGCAAAGCCTGACTGACGCCATAAACAGAGATTTTCTCAAAATTCGCATCACACTTTGTAAAAATCGAATTTTTAAGCGATTTTCCAACTAGTGATCTAACGTCATTGCTTATCAAAATTTTATACGCTCATTAAATATCTTTAATCTTTTAGCCAAATCAAAATTTTTATTTTTATTTTCTGTAATCAAGGCGACGAGAGATATTTTTCTTTAGTGGGTTTTCTTTTTAAACCTTAATTACAAGGGGTGATCAAATGAAAAGGTACGAAACGACACGGTGGGTACAAATATAGACTTTATTCAAAATATACACCATAGGCCTGAGCACAACGATCCCACTGATGAACAAGCCGCAGGATTCCTTGTTCCCAGAATTCCTGTGGCTGTGACGAGACCCAGTCCTTCACAGCGTCCTTGAGTACGTCGTCCGAGTTGAAGCGCTTTCCTTTCAGGTGTTTCTTCAGTGGACCAAACACATGGAAATCGCAGGGTGACATGTCCGGACTGTAGGACGGATGGTCCAACGTCTCCCATTGGAACTTGTCCAGTTCCATTTGTGTGCCTCTGGAGACGTGTGGACGCGCGTTATCATGGAGCAGAACCACACCCTCCGTGAACAGCCCCGGTCTTTTGTGCTTGATGGACCTGCGTAGGTGTCGGAGTGTCTCACAGTACACATCGGAGTTAATGCTTTTTCTGTGCTCGAGTAATTCTGTGCTCGCATCATTTGGACGCCGGTTTTTATAAGAGCCTTTCTCTCTCCTGCGCATGCGGGCACCCGCGCATGATCCGATCCCAGTCAGAGTCTCCAATGGCATCCCGAGATGTCTCGCTACATTCTCCCTTGCGGAATATGCAAATATTTAACTGTTTCATTTTTATGTCATTTCGTACCTTATCATTTGATCACCCCTTGTACTAACAAATAAAACTAAAGTCAGACGAAAAATCGGATAAAAATGCTAAAAAAGATATAAAAATTTATTGCTGTTATTATTACACACAATTTACATTAGGCTGCAGGAAGAAAAAAAAGACATGATTTACTTTTTACGAAGTAGCAACGTAACTTAGTAACTTATTGGCGGCTTTGGTCCCCCCCCCCCCCCGATGTATTTCATTTTTCATTTAGCGAAGTCGTAAATAATGTACATCTGTTATGCTTTTTTCAAGTAAAATAGTATTACGATACTTGAAATAGCAGAGAGAGCATTTCAAATGATTATTTGATGATAGAGTTGTTAGTATTCAATCAAATGATGCATAATGAGAAGAAACCATAACGGAATGTATCAGTTTTTTTATTTTTTTTTCCATGAAATCATTTTTGCTTCATACAAAGAACACTCCTTATTAAAAGTTGCAGTAATTACTCTAGAATATAATCGAACTTTAGGTCAGCTCAGCCTCTGAGATTCAGAAATGAAGGATTAGGTAAGACATACCTTTTTTCTTTCTTAAGAATTTTAATCGAAAATTATTTTACAGTGTTCGTGTCTCTCTTAGAGTTCAATTTTTTTTAAAGTTAAGATGTTATCTATCGTTAGACTTCCGTATTAATATATATTAAAAATGTTATGCTTTATTTACTTCGTTTATTCAGGCTCCGGTTTGATTTTGTATTCAATTATAAGTTTAATATTAAATATTTTTTACGTGATATTTTAAGGTAATGGTTTGGTAATCCTTTGTATGTATATACACACACTTGCTA
>BMAO01030309.1:0-18229 GCA_019973975.1 Trichonephila clavata
TTTTTGAGTGTACCAGCAGTGCATCTTTTTCTTCGTGTAGATAAATATCCAGGTTGTTTTTCAATCTTCTTTTTTATATTTATTGTTGAGGATTTCAACATTTTAACTTTTTTACTATTGTGTTCCTTTTTATTAAAGAAAATGTTTAATATACTATCTAGGTTCCTATGAATTTTACTTTCTTCTTCTAGTGTAAGCTCGTATTCATCAATAAGAGCAAGAATGCTTTCAATTTTTCTTTTTTTTTGGATTCATGACCATTATTATTAGCAGATTTGGAGCTGCATGGTAAAACATCGAATGTTTCTTTTAAAATATCATTTTGATTTACATAAATCTCTTGTATTTCTTCATTATGTGTATCATTTAAAAACATTTTGGCAACTTTATGAATGTACTTGCAAATATTTCCTCTTATTAAATTGTCTACACAAGAGCATGTATAGGAATGGATACAAATTTTGCAGGCAGTACATTTTATATTACATAATCTATGGCATTCTTCTTCTTTCTTGCATATTAGGTAGTTAGAATGATTGGATTCAATTTTCCACTCGTTATCTGCTAATTTTTCAATTCTATTACTTTGAACCTCTAGGCCTAATCTGTGGCTATTGACAATTTTTGATAGTTTATCAGAGGAAATGGTTCTTTTTGTAATTTTTATTAGGTGTTGAAATATTAGTCTCTAATCAGTTTTAAAAGACCATCGATTGCAATGTCTAGTCTCTTGACATACTTTCCCTCAAAATAATATTTAATTTTTTTATGAAGAGACTCCAAATACATGTTTGTATTTATGCCCAGACCCTTCCTGTAGCAATATGCCCATTTTTCTGGTCTCTTACCATAATTCTGTTGGAAATATTTTCCGAATTTACAAGTGTCCGAGTCATTTAACAATTCTTGTATGAATTGCTTCATAAGTTTAGAAAATGTTTCTAAACATAGTTCCTCTTTCACTGCCTTTAATGCTTTATTGACAATTTTTCTCTTTTCAGGATTTTTAATTTTATTTAAATTTTGGTGCCAGTTTCTTGTAACGTGCCAAGCACACAATAAGACATTTTTAACTGTGCCCATCACATAACTCCAAGCATTATAAAATGCTGGAGCATTATCAGTCATAAATGTTGTAGTTTTTATTATACCCACAGCATTTTTAATAGCACGAAAATAAAATTCTGAATACATCTTCAGAACTTTTGTTGGAAAAACAAAATGCCACAGGTATTCCATTCTTATGTTCATCGACTACCAGAACTGAGTATAAATTAAAATCATAACTGTTTAGCCCATGTGTTCCATCTATACAAATTTTGTCCTTTCCATATTTTGTAATCATTTCTTTCTGAAAATCTGTCATGATTATGAGGACAAAACCTTCATCTTTCAATCCATAGTCATTCCCTGACTGTCCCTGCTCTTTGAAAAAAAAAACAATACAATTTTCTCCATTATTTTTCATTTCTTGAGTCCATAGCTTGACACTCACTGCATCAACTTCATGCCTTTTAATATAACCATTAATATTGAAGTCCCTTTTAATATTATGGATATCCTTTTTTTCAATAAGCATCTTTCTGCCACTGTCAACAGCAATTTCTTCTCTAATATCCTGCAGAATTTTTTTTCACTAACACCTTTTAATCGTCCTGAAAAATAAATAAACAAAACTAACAATAGTAACTAATAATAAAACTAAGAATAATAAAACTATATAAATAAAATACTATACCAGCAACAGCTGCCCTATCAGACTCTGATAACCTTAAGTGCTCTAACTGATTTTCATGATTTTTATGATTCGGAAAATATTGCACTACTACATTTTCAGTACTCTAACTTTTATTATTGCTGGGCAACTAATTCCAATTTTAGCAGAGCCTTGTGACTTTAAACTCTTGACACCTTTCCTTTTGGTTTGTATGTCCCACTTCGACAACAGTGATAATTTTGTGTGTTTATTAAGTGTTTTACTTCCTCGTTGTCTAACATATTTTGACATGGTCTTGTATTCTTCTTCTTTCCATGTAACAAATTCTATAATGTTAATTAAAAGGAAGTTTACATTTATTAATATAAAATTAATCGAACTTTAATAGAAAACATTAATACATAAATGTATAAAATTCTTACTATTACAGTGTAAATTTATAAACTAAATTTTACAATGCAACAATATACACCACTGAAAGTACTGAATTCCTTCAAAATCCCTTCATTTAAATCACCCTGTTGGTGAGCATGCACATTTTTCAAATGCCTTTTCAAACAGAAAGAGCGAGTGAAGTCTAGATCACAAAATGAGCAGATTAAGTCTGTGGTATATATATTCATTTCAGTCTCCATTTTTGAAAACAGTAAGTATAAAAAAGTTGATTACAGAAAATTAAAAAACAAATTAACTAATTAAAATAGCAAGAAAGATAATAAAAAAATTAATAAAATAAAGCAAAAAATAACAAGAAATCAAAAGTAAAAATTTTTCCAAAATGTAAATAAAATGCGATAGTTTCCATATCATATAACAGATGGCGCTAAAATTTCAGGGTGCAAAGCGCTTTCTCGATCCACTCCTTTTATTCCTGGCCTCCAATGACATTTTGTTAACAATAATTTCAAAATCAAAAATTTATTTCACTTCAGTCTGATCTGCTTTTGCCAAACTTTTGGATTTATCGCTGAATAATTACTTGCTTATAAATTGTTAAATTGTTTTAAGATTTTGCAAAATCAATCCCATATAATCATAAATAAATATTTTTTACGAAGAAAAACACAAAAAGAACTGGTTATGTAGCACGAAACACATTAGAACGTATGTGATTCAAAATTCTGCAACATGCTAAAATTTTGGAAGGAAGGAACAAGGATAAGGAATTTTGTCTAAGCAAATAAATAAAAGATAAATTGGAAAAATCATACAAGAATCAACGTGTCTAAAAAGATTGTGTTTTCTTTCAAATATGTAAATAACCAGTCAACGTACACCATGAAACACAGAAAAATCACTCGCTTTAAAATGTTTTAAAGTTGATGAGCTGTCATTTGTTTAAGGGGTATCGGAACGCTCTATACTGATAATGTTAAAAAGGGCTTTTTCAATGTACCTTTTCTAAAAACCTGTTGGAAATACAATCCCCAAATTTTTTTTGCACGTTAAGCATACATCTAATATCATACTGAAATGAGCTTTTTTTGAAATTTCCATTAGTTTTTCTTTAAAATTTTTTTATTTGATGTACAGTGAGAAAACAGTGTTTTTCGACAGAAAAAAAATTATAAAAAAAAATGTATACAAAATTTTGCTAAAAGCTCATTTCAGTATATACTAGAATATATAAAGAATGTGTCATGTAAGTTTTGTTGACATCAGATATATACTTTCTGAGAAAAGGTACATCGAACCTTCAAAAGTGACATTTTGAGAAAAACACATTTTTATAAATAAAGTTACCTTATCAAAACATTCCAGCTCCATATTCCAAATTTTCAGCATTTTTTAAATTTTCATCTTCTTGTTTCTTCATCTTTGTCTTTTTACTTTTCTAGTCTCCTTAGTTTTCTGTAAATTGGCATATCTTACCCTAGTACTGCTCTCTTTGTCGAGATGTTCCATGCAGCATGTCGCATAATATCCTCGCTTATGTTAAGTTTTTTAAAAATATCCAGCTTTGTTGCATTCTCTTTATTAAAGGATGCAATAGCATCATGTGTACCAAAGGAAAGTGTTTCTATGTGCACAAATGTCTTTGGGGGACACGAGACCAAATAACATTATTAATGCTTTCATTCGGATTCTGCGTGTTTCCGTGCAAGCACTTTTTCAATAATTCTGGATCCGAAAGGTTCCTAAAAATAGGCCTAATGGCTTCAACAACAGCAACTGGAAGTTTATGTTTGTGGAGATAAAGTTTATTTTCCAACTGAGCCTTCTTACACTGACACCATGTATCAAGACCTGATGGACAAAATCTATGCTGTGAATTTTTATCCGTAGATATTTTGTGAAGAAATATTGCCCATATAGCTTGTTTCATACGCTTTACATTTATAAATTTCTTCGAATGGCAAGACCATAATATTTTTGAAATGGATCAATAGTTGCTTCTGTTAATCTATTTTTGTCACATAATGCTTTGTCATTTGATAATTTTTGCCCTCTCATTTTTGCTTTGAAACGTCGGAGGCGAGATCCCATCCGTTTCATAATATGCCCTAAAGAAATTTTAAAAAATGACGTCAAACTTCAAGCTGACCCAAGAGGAAGTGCAATATTTACATTTTTCTGTCCATTTAAATCGGTGACTCGCGTTTAGACGATTCTTTAAAAACAAAATTTTAGCACTTCTAATTAAGCTAGAGATAAAAATGAGGTATTTTTGGAAAGGTAATGAGCTGAAGAATTTAAAAATGCAATAACTTGAAATTCACCTTTTAAAAAATTTTTACCTTTCCAACTCCCCTTAAATATACAAATTTTTTAGTTTTATTATTTTCCTCGTTTTGGATCGTTTTATCAGCAAACAAATAAGTGTAAAATATTTTCGAAATCAGAAAATATGGACTACTTTTTAAAACTAAAATTGAAAATTTCATTTTTTGAAAGTTTAAAATCTTTTGGTATCTAAATAAAACTAATCTAATTTCACCATTTTTTAATTTTGAGTTTGAAATTCCTAATTAAAAATATGGATGCCAATGGAAAGAATTATAAAATTTTAATTATAAAGAAATATTTTTTTTTTATAAATGTCTAAATATTATATGCTTTTCTGTGCAGAATCACTGCAGGACGAAACGCGTGTTCACTCCGAGCCCCATCTCTCATTTTAAACAAATCAATTAAACCTAAATTATTAAAATAAATTAAAATCCAAAATGCTATGGAATAGAATAAAGTTTCATTGCCAGATGCATATATTTCGAAGTTAAAATAATAAAGTATGCAATTAAATTACCTAATCAACAGATGATATTTTTACAGCAGTGCTTCTCAAACTTTTACTGTTTGCGATCCAATATTCAATCAAAATTTTCATCGCGCCCCCCTTCCCATACAATAACAATGTATTTAATTCAATAATACTATACATTGACGCTAAAGTTACAATACGATTTTAACCTCTTCAGTACCACCGACGTATATAAACGTTTCGCCCAACCAAAGCGATTATTGCCCTGGATGTACATACATATACGTCTTTCCAAAATACGGTATTTTCTGTACACTGCTATTCGTAAAATCACTTCGAAGGCTTTGGAATCCAACAAAAGGACCTTGACAATATATATGTTCAGAGGATTTGCTTATTTATTCCTTTTCTCCCCCCTCCCCAATACATCACATACGCGCACCCACTTGGAAAACTGTGGCTTTGGGGAAGGAATCACACAACTTTTAAATAGGCAGTTAATGGATTAAAATTGCAAACCGTGAAAATTATCCAGATAAATAATAATTTTTGGTTATAATTTTATATATGACAAGCCCATGGGGTAACTTGTAATTTTTAAACTTGTTCTTAACTAAGGGTTGTTAAACTATTTATAAAGCAGATTGTACATTACTGATACATTTATAAATTTATTATATCAATGTAAATGTGTATTTTATTTTTTCATTATGTAAGAATTTATTTTCTTTGTTTTCCTTCCATAAATAAAAATTTTCTAAAATAATATTTTGTTTTCACTTTTCAATATGCTCACCCCCTTGTAGAGTTATCACGCCCCACAGTTTGAGAAACACTGTTTTACAGATATCTCAGCAACTTGATTAAAATTTGGAAATTATTTCTTAATTATATCTTAAATTCGGTAATAAGTAACTACACAAAAATTATTTAAAAAAATAATTGGAGGGTATTATGGAATAGTCAGGTAGTGAGTGAGTGAATGTTAACGTCTCCCTGTTCGGCTACATGAGGGCTTTCGGCGACGGACCTCGTAATTTTAAACCATGGTCAAGTGACGAGGGTGACACCTGAGCTGGTACCTCCCTCTCCTAACTACCATACCATACAAACGGGAGGATGTTTGAGCTCGTGACAGATTTAACATGCATCGCTCCCCTACACGGCGGGTTCTCAGTGGTACTGGTCTCGAACTCTTGACACGCCAGCCGCGCAAGTCCGTTACTTTGACCACTAGGCTACCGCAACTACGGAACAGTCGGGTATTATGGAATAGGTAGTTTAAACGATTGGAAAACTAATTAAGACTTCATGAAACGTAGATCGTTTTAACTATAATAGCCAAATTTTTAGGAATGCGCGAAAGTTACTTCTATTTCGAATTTATTAACAAAAAGTCACAATCCTGTACAGTCAAGGTGATCCCACAAAGAAAAGCTGTAGCATTGAATCCAAATTTTCCTCGTTGATTTATGGAGAATTTTCCATTATTTAGCGTCCTTGTGTCGTGATTCTTTAGTTGTTGGCATGAAGTCTATTACAAATAATACATGGGAATGGAATATATCGGGTATTATGAAATACCTAGTATTCCATAACACCCGACGTGCCATCTTGGAAAATGAACCTTTAAACTGAAGAACAAAACATTGTCAGAACGATCAGAGTATCTCTGCTTTATACAGAGAAGAAAATATTGCGTCATTTACATCCTGCGATATGAGGTATGTTTTCACAGTTTCCAAACAATGTAAAACATCCGAAAATGCAACAGTTTTGATAGAAATATCACTATCAATTTCTGCTTCAGAATCGCTATGCATTGGCTCCGATGTCGCCGTGGTAGCCTAGTGTTCAAGATCATGGACTCGTGTCATGAGTTCGAGCCTGTACCACAGAAGATCGCCGTGGATCGATGCACGTTAAATATGTCGAGGCTCAACAACCTCCTTTTGGTGTGGAAGTTAGGTGAAAAATTCGCATGTGAAAAATTTTCAATGTATTTTCTTGAAACAAACGTGATATTGAAGGTGTATGTACCACGCACACGAGCATGTTAACAGATTTGCTATAATTGCATTCGTAAGGACGTGACATTTATTTAAAAATAGCTGGTATGGATGTATTTGTGTCCCAAACGGACCAACAAGCTGAAATAAAGCTTTCAACACTGGGAAGGTGCAAACCACAATGAACCTGAGTTTACATCAAAACAGGGATGACAGTGATGACTTTGTGCAACATATAATGGGGGAGGATAAAACCTGGTGTTACCACTTCCAGCTGGATGTCCGCCAGCATACAATGGAAACATCTCGACTCACATAGGCCCTAAGAGTTCAAAGCTCATCAGTCAGCCAGAAAGGTGATGTTGATGGCCTAATGGGTCAAGGATTTCGACGATGGCGTAAAGGCTGCAATTCTGAACTGGTTCCATGATTAACCGATATCGTTCTTCGAGGACGGAATTCGTCACCTTTCTAAGCAATGAGACGCTTGCCTAAACCCATGGGTGATTTTTTAAACAAATGTATGCATTTCACTCATTAAATATTGTTGTTTCTATCAATGTATTGCCTCATTTTTGACCCTATGGATTTCATGGATACACATCTCGAATCACTTTTATTTAACACCCTTTATATAATAAACTCCACTTCTTTCAAGAAAGAGAGAAAATGGTAAAAACTCATAAGATGCCCCCTGCGTTACTCTCCCCTGCGTTATGGAGTGGGATAAGATAAGATAAGAATTTCCTGTCCTCTTCAAAACTCTCGCGATAGGTTATACTCATGACTCATCTGCACCTGTTAAGTATAATTATAGGCTGCATTCTTTCCAGCGAAATTTTCTGCTAAAATATCTTTCTGTTCCAAATACGCCATTTGAAAAAAAAATCCAATTTTTTTGGAATAATAATAATAATAGTAATAAAATGGCTGTTGAACGAATTTGTTAATAGGGGATTTATTATTCGTTAAATAGGGATTTTTGCCTTTCTTTTCATTAGGAAAAGAAAAATTCGTTAAATATGAGTTCGGTGTATTGGGATCTGAATTTAAAAGAATGCATGCAACTATATGTCACGAAAGGAAACAAAAAGTAAGATTTTTGTAATTGGGATACTCTAAAGTAGTGGTCTTCAAACTTTATCGAATCATGGAACCCTTAGACTTATTAGGAGTTTTTGGAGAACCCTATTGTGTATGCACTTAAAAGAATATATCTTAAAAAAATACTTAAAGTAGATCACCATGTTATATGCGTTTTATATACAAAAGAAAATTATTTCTTACTAAAGAATTTTAGCTTAAAATTCATGCACGAGGTGGAATTCAAAAGTTCCCGGATTGACATACTTAAAAAAATATTACCAATTCAATTGCTGAAAAACATCTTCCTTCGAAATAAAACCCTTGAGCAACAACACACTTTTGGCATCGCTTGTAAAGGTCATCGAAACCTTTCTGGAACCCATTTTTAGCCGTATCCTTTAATTCAGTCAGCGATGCACCTTTAACTTCATTGCAGATTGAAATCAACGACCCTTCAAGCGAAGTGCCAATTCAGGAAATAAACGAAGTTACAAGGGGCAAGACCATGGGAGTAAGGAGGATAGAGTAAAACAGTTGTTTTCGTTTTCGCAAAAAGTTCAGTGACCAGGAGGGATCAATGTGTTGGAGAGTTGTCATGCAGAAGCACCGATAACCCAAAATTTGGGTGGATAATTTCAAATTGCTCTTTAAAATATTTAAATAAAGCTATGATTTACAATACCATAAAGAATAACAAAATACCAGACCTTGAAGCTGACATACCCCCCCCCCCCCCCCACGAACATAAGAACATTTTCACCACCATGCTTCGGGGTTCCAACTAAATTCAACAAAGTTCCTCGTTTTTTCTTCTACGAACTGTTATACTCCTGTCTGAACCAAAATTGTTGAATTTGCTGTCATCCCAAGAAACTTTCTATCAATGTTGAATTTTCTGAAATTTAATTTTAGCACATTAATTTTTATTAATAAAAAATATTATTTTTTTTAAAGAATCGCAAGTGTGCGAGTACATTTGAGAACCACTATATATATTTTTATTTTTAATGAACTTAAAAATATAAAAAAAATAGGTTTTACTGTGTTTAGATTAAAATTAAGTTAAAAAAGTGTTGATTTTTTCCCTTTAAATAAAATTTTGGAAATTCAGCTACAGGGTTTTTTCTTACAAACTTCTAAAGTATCCAATTGATTATAGGAGCCACCATATAAGTATAATTTCAAGCATTTTGTATATAAAGTGTTTTTTTTTTCTTTTCATTTTATCACGTCGTTTTTAAACTGACGTTTTTTCTCGATATTGACACTGAGCATGAACAATCATTGATGTACAAAAGTATCTGATATTAAATTTACGTAATTAAAGTTTCAAATTATAGTTTACTAGTTAAAAAATTGAACAATAAAGTTTTACAAACAAATTATTTGAAAAAGACAAAAATGAAATTTTTTTATTGGGATTAATAAAGTGCATTTCTGGAAATATTTAGGCTGCTTTTAAAATTGAAGGGAAAAAATGTACTTTAAAAAACTCCAGACATTTTTTTAAGATAATATTTTGGCGAGATATATATTTAGTATGAATAAGGAAATTAATACTTAATTGGTGAATTATTATTTGAAAGTGATTTAAAATTTTAAAAATTTGGAAAATTAGAAGACGTTAAAAATAAGATCTTTTATCATAAATGAGGTTACTGCAGCGAATCTTTACACTATTTACTGAAAGATAATATCAGCATATTTTTTATTAATAAAAAGAACACAAAATAATTCAGTAATTCATTCGCAAACTATATCCGAAGACAAAGTAAAGCGATGTCGATGCAATAAAAACGCCAGCTTCTTAAGCGGAAATGGTGCCCGAGGGCAGGGTAATGCCATGTGGAAACAATGAAAACATCAGCTTCCTGATTGATATCAGAAGACAAGGTAAAGCTATATGGACACAACAAAAGCGTCAGCTTCCTACATGAAGACGGTGTCCGTAGACAATGTAAATCAATGCGTCAGCATCCAAAGCAAGGACGGTTTCCTAAGACAGGGCAATGCTATGAGTCAGCATCCTAAGTAAGGACGGTTTTCTAAGAAAGAATAAAGATACGCGTCAGCATCTTAAGTGAAGACGGTGTCCGTAGACAATGTAAATCAATGCGTCAGCATCCAAAGCAAGGACGGTTTCCTAAGACAGGGCAATGCTATGAGTCAGCATCCTAAGTAAGGACGGTTTCTTAAAAAAAGCTAAAGATACGCGTCAACATCCTAAGTGAGGATGGTGTCCAAAGACGGGATAAAGGTATATGGATACAATTAAAAGGTGAGCTTCCCGTACAAAGACGGGGGTTTCAAGACAGCATTAAATAATCAATAGAGTAGTTGAGTAGCATAAAAATGTCAGATTCCACGTTTTTGCTCTGAAAGGCTTGAATGAAATAATCAGTACGCAATTGTACCGTATAAATGAGTTTTTTTTTAACATTTATAAACCCCGTGCACCACCGAATGTATAACACGGGGGTAAACAACACAGACAGAAGAAAGGATTACAACACAAACATCCATGCCTTCTCCGGGATTCGAACCCAGTCCCTGCGGCACCGCAGTCAGCTTCACTGACCACTATACCGGATGGGCGGCTATAAATGAGTTTGAGCTTGTTTTTTAGTTATTTCTAGACAGTTTTTAAGTATCTCACAGTAGTGGTATATTTATGATTTCATCAATATATTTTTAAGTAAAAGTGGTTGAACTGTTGAAAGTTGTATATGCTGTTAACATTCTTTATCCAATTCAATAGAAACGAAATATTTAAATCCGTACAATCAGATGTCATTTCAAAATTTCAAGCTCTTAAGGCTTCCAGGGTATACTTGAAATAGTTATGCACCAAAATTTAGACTCCGTTTTTGTGATATATATTTCGAATACTTCTAATAGGACTTTTTGTATACAGGTAATAATGATACTTTAGTTATTTTCCAGTACTACAATAACCTTTTTTTTAGCTCAAAGTTTTTATTTTTATTTTTAGTTGCTCAGGTTGTAAGTTTTAATAACTCGCAATACATATTTTCAATTAGATACCATTTTTTTAAGAAACAATACCTAAATATATAAAATATTTTACTCACACATATATAAAAATGATGCACAAAACATAGTTAATGAGTTAGTTGATGAACACACTGGATAATTTCTTTAAAAAGAAAATTATAGAACAATTTTTAAAATCAATTTTTAAAACCCCCCCAAAGTAAAATTATTTTTAAAATATCGGGTACTATTTAGAGAAAAAATGTTTTTGGTCCATTATATGTAACATGCATATTTTCCGGTTTCTCATTAGGCATTTTATAGAATGCCTAGGCAATGTGTGTGAAGTATAAAGTATTTCATACATTGCCGGCATGCCTTAGGCATTCTATACAATGCCTAGGCTTTGTATAGAATGCCGGATTTCATACTTTGCCGGTAACATATATAAATTTAAATAAATAAATATATATATAGAGAGAGAGAGTGAGAGAACTAATAGTAAGAATTGCAGCAAGAGTATGAGTTTTCTGCATTGTTGAAACAATGCACACCCGGTTCGGCTAGTTCGGCTGAAAAACCGGTTTTTGACGTCAACTTTTGAAATTGTTTTAACAGTTACATTGTGTGTTACAACAATGGAGAGGAATCTAAGTTGGCGTCGCGAAAACCAGTAATTAGTTTAATTTAATTAATCAGCCAGTGATTAATGAATTCATATTTGAAAATACTGCATTAACATCAAGTGTCATCCACTACAAGTTTAAAAAAAATTATTTGAACTTAATTGGATAAATAGAAAGAATTTTATTAGCATTAAAAATTTTAACAAGATAAATACATGTATACAGAGAGTGAGCTAACAGTAGAAATTGAAAAAATAGTAATTTTAGAGCATGCACTAGCAAAATTATTGCTTTTGAACAAGCGTAGGAATGATTTTCCTTTATTGGCAATAGATCGAGTCATTTGGCAAAGTTTTTCGATTCTAGGTTATAATTAGTAAATACCCATATTTTTTACGTATTGTACTATCCATATATGATACATATTTCAATCATCAATAGAGATATTTATCATTGTATTAATACAATTGTTGAATCTTTGCATCAAAATTACAATTATTTTAAAAGAAAATATTTTTAAAAAGTATTTTTTAAAAAATGTTATTTTTTGGCAACATGGTTTGCGTTTTATTTTTTTCAGTTCTTCGTTCATTATAGCCCAGTGGCTGAGTGGTAGTAGCCACGCCACAGTTCTGGAGTTCAAAACTCATGCTGGGCAAGGTTGACTCATCCTTTCAGTGGGTGGATAAATGAGTACCAAGCTTGCTTGGGAACTGAACACTGGGGGTTTTCGCGTTCGACTGACTGCTTGACTAAAATATCTGCACATGCACCCCAGCGCCTAAGGTCACGTGAACTGAGATATGCAAAGTAAGCCTTGGTCTTGATTGGCTGTTGCGCCACTGAGTTTAGTTCAGTTGTTTATTATAGTTGAACTCAATATAATCCTTTTTTCAAAATCTGTTTTAGATATTTTGCTGATTCTGTTCTTACTAATTTAATGTCTTCCGTTGAAGGCTACCTAATATATGCTATTTAAGGTAGTATTTTGTAAAAGGCTTTATAAATATATATATACAGTCGACTCTCGATAATACAAACCTTCGATAATACAAAGGCCGCGGTAGCCAAGTAGTCTAGGCATCAGACCATGGCTAGCATGTCATGAGTTCGATCCCAGTACCACTGAATACCCGTCGTGTAGGGGAGCGATGCACGTTAAATCTGTCGAGAGCACAAACGTCCACCCGTTGGCGTGGTGTGGTAGTTAGGAGAGGGAGGGTGTCAGCTCAGGTGTCGTCCGCGTCACTTGACCATGGTTCAAAATTACGCGGACCGTCGCCAAAAGGTCTCGTGTAGTTGAACAGTGCGAAGTTAATATTCACTCACTCACTCACTCGATAATACGAACCCCTCGTTAATTCGAAGTATGTGCTCAGTCCCTAGAAAAACTCCAGATATTTCGAACTAAAACCATACGTTTTGGTACACTCAATATTTCGAAGAAAAATCTGTGACTGACCAGACTGCAACACGCTATATATAATTCAAAGTTATCCTATAAAACTCTCGAAAATTCGAACACTCACTGTCATCTGCAGTCCTGTAATAAATAGGTTGGAGCTTACAAATTTTGTTGTCTGTGTGCGTCTTCCCTGAAAAAGCTAAAATATACTCCCCTGTGTGTCTCTCCTGTATTTATGATTGATATGGAAATCTAAGTCTCAACTATTCCTAGGATTCACATAAAATTAATTTTTGCAGAATTTCCTCTTAAACCAGCTGCTCTGAGAACTTGTAATTAGATTTTTTTTTCCACATAATTCTTTTAATATCAAGTATTCTTCTTAGTAGTCCTTCCTGGAAGAAATTTGTATAACAATTTATTTTCTTAAACTGCAAAAGTCGTACAATAATGAACCGATACAAATAAAAATACAAATATACAAATATCTCAATTAATCGCACATGGATTATATTAGAGGATGACAAGATACTAATTTCTCTGAATTTTTTTTCAAATTTTCAAGATATTACGTATTTAATATACAGCCTTATTATCTTTGCACCAAATGAAATTTCTCTAATTCTTTACAAATTTGATAATTGATACGAAAGGAAACCATTATAAAAGTTTATTTATGAGAATGTAAAATTATTTTGAGTTTATTTTTTTTATTAGTCTTTCGCATTTACGTTCATAATATTCCTTACCTTTTTGTGAAGACGTGGATGATTTTAAAATCTACTCATCACATACACACATACACATACATTTTTTAATTTAGCATCATTTAAGATATTGTTGTGGCGAAAAGCACAATAGATGGCACTTCCACTTTTTCTGTACATATACACTGGTGTCCAAAAGTTAAGCATAAATCGTAAAATGCGAAAAACATGGAGTAAATATTCGTAAAATTATTCCAAATTTCTTGCGGATATTAATTGGGTGTAGAAGAAACATTGGGTTTATGCAAAACTTTTCAGTCGATTACGTCCTGCGCTAAACACCGGCGCATGTCGGAACGCGGAGAAACCGATTCACGCAGCATAGGCAGTTCAGACAAGTTTCGTGCAACTGCTGTGCGAAGGAACGTTGTTTACCATCAAACAAGGTGGAGGGCACGAAGACGCCAATGGGGTCGATTCACGACAAGGCGACGCCAAAACGAAATCACGTGACGAGTATACAAACACTTCTACTTACTTCGTTTTAGTGTGTTGATACTTATACTTGAGCTGTTTACATCTTTTGTGTGTGTGTGCGAACATTTTCTTTTAATAATTATTTGTTATTATTATATTTTTGCATTATCCTAGTTTAGTAACTACGTAGGAAATAATTTCAATAATTTTTTTAGAGTAATCTTTGTTTTAGTTCAGTATATTTGTGTTATCGTGCCAAGCCTATTGATTCTGGCTACTTGCAGTGTGTATAACATTAATTAATAGTTCTAGGTTATTTTTAGTATACTTAAAATTTAATTCTTAGTTATATTTTAGTTTATTATTATTTTTATTTGCACATAAGAATGGCTCACAGTATAGAATTGCGACCACTGAATTTGAAAAACTTTCAAAGTTGTCATATGTATGAATACGGTGCTAATTTTTCCACAGCTACTGGAAATGACAGTTTGTTATTTAGAATGTCAAAAGGTCAAAATTATTCAATGACGGATATGTTAGCAATATATCGTTCACTGAGCCGGATGAGGCTGGTAACGAAAATTTTGTTATCAATTGCAAAGTCCGTGCCGAAATGAAAAGCGAATAACCTACCAGCCATCTGTAGAAATTCGAACAACTTCTGAGGTGAGCTATGAATTATTTTTTGTTCTTATTAAGATTATCTGTAAAACTGTTTTTATTTGATAATTGTTTGTGCGTTTGTCTTGATTTTAATCACAATTTTTGAAATACAACATGAGCTTTAATAATATATTTTTTTATCATCAAATCAAAAGAAGATTGAATAGGATTAAAAAGCTTTTGTAAGATTAGTTTTTCTAAACATCTTAGTAAACGTAAATGAATATTTAGCATTTTTTAGAAAAATATGCAACATCTGTCTTAAATTCATAACTTGATAATATTTTTAAAGCAACATTGGATGTGAAGAGCATTGTTTTCTATTTTAAAGAATATGCATTATCAAGCTTTAATCTTGTATAGTTTTATGGTTTGATTGAAGTGAACTTTTTGTTTTTCAAAATAAAGTATGACTGTATAATTATTGCTATGTGTAATTTAATCTTAAATTGATTGGAATGCATTAAAAGTAAAGGGAATAATATTTGTTCTATAATATATCAGTAATACCACTAAATAACTATAACTTTTTAGACATTGCGTTGAATCTGAAAATTGTTCGTTGAATTTCATTGTTCCCATTGGACGTGCTCTGTCAATGCCCACATGAATTAAGTACGAGAAAAATAAAAGATAAATCAAATGTATCAGAACTGCCACAAGAGAAAATACTTACAAATTAAATTGTATTGCCATTTATTTAGTGAGAAAAAAATTAAACCGTTAAAATATTTCGGTTAAGGATTATTCGGTGAAGATGTTAAGGATTATTTGAATAAGGAAAATAATAAATGTGATGGTTCTTCAATACAAATAATTGACCAGAAGCTCGGCTCAAGAAAACGTAGTGCACAGTAATAATACTCGTAATTTTATGTAACACAGTAACAAATTATTCATTTTTGCTAAAATCTTTAATAAAACAGTTATTTATATAAAGAAGTTTTTCCATGAGGTAAAATAATTGAAATACTGAATTTGAATTACTTAATTTTCATTCACTTACCAAATCGATTAACTCCCTTAATCACGAAAAAATTGTTTTAATAACATTGACTCCAAGTATATTCTACTTTATACTTTCTGTAAGTCATTAGATAACAGATGCATCTGCAATATACAGTCTACATCATATTTTTGAATTTGTAATATAAAAGGAATTTTTAAAACAATACATAATATTTCATAATTTTCTCAACTTCTTGGTATGTAAATATGAGCACCTTATGCATGCTTAGAATTTGTTGTTTTAGAATTTATTTGTTTAAACATAATGCTCTTTCTTGTTAAATTCAGGTAATCACAGCAAAATGCACCTGTTCTGCAGGGAGCACTCCTGCATACTGCAAGCATGTTTTTGCATTGCTTCATGCAATAGTAGATTATGTTAGCAAGGAATTGTTTTATGCTTCGACGGAAAGGCTTCAGACTTGGCACCATCCCAAACCGGCTAAAACCATTTCACAGAAGCCAGCAAAATTTTTGCAGGGGAGTTCGTCAAAACGTAAAACTGGCAAAATACGAATTTTGACTACGACCAAATGGATTTTTTGTCCGTTTCTGGAAGCGAAAAGAAATGCCAAGGAAGTAATTTTTGACAAAACGATCCTTTTGCCAGATGACAAACGATCCTTTGTGGTCTGCTGTATGCAGCAGAAAATGTTCCGAAAATTTGCCTGCATTGGGAATGGATGCGACATTCTTCTACCACAAAAATTATTTCCAAAACATGGAAGAACTATTAATCTTGGAAAAAAGGACTGTGGGACAAAATTGCAGTGAATGGCATCAAGAAAGGAAGCTACGCCTCACTGCAAGCGACGTGAAAACAATAGTGTCAAGAGTATCCGATTTTGAGTCATTAGCGACTCAAATTTTAAAAAAAAGGATGTTTCGTTGGTCTTTGTACCGGCTGTAAAGTACGGGATGAAAATGAAGATTACATCGGTATATTGTCCAACAACGCAATCCGCAAAATGTAGTCAGACAAACTGGTCTGGTTATTCATCCTTTTGAGCAGTATATTGCTGCTTCTCCGGATGGATTAATTAGATCAGGGGAAGACTACATGTTGCTGGAAATCAAATGCATTTTCAATCCAAAGAATTATTCTGTACAAGAATTAATTGATAAAAGAAATGATTTTTGTTTGATGAATTCCAATGGTATCATTGCCCTGAAAAAAAATCACAAGTATTATTATCAAATTCAATGCCAACTAGCTGTGAGCAATCTCACAAACTGTCTGTTAATAATTTTGCTAAATAAAAACTGTAAATCAATAGAAATTATTATACCGAAATGATACAATTTGATGCTAATTTGTGCGAGGAATGTTTAGAAAAATTAAAATATTTTTCTTTAATTTTTACCTTCTACAAATTATTAATTTTATAAATTATTATTAATTTTTAAAAACTTTTTTTAAAGTAAAATATTTTTTAGGGAATGATATCATTGGAAAAGGTAATTTTTAGAACTTCCCATTTAGTTATCCTTTGTTAACGTAATTTTAAAACTAATTGAATTTCATATAAATAGATATAGCTTTTCTTCATTAGGAAACCACTTTTTAAGCCAGTGAATATAAATTTTTGTACATGAAACTTTTTTTATTAACGTCCAGAATGATTCTTTGGTGAAAGTGTATTTTTTCCTTTACACAATTCGTAATTGCTATTTTTTTCTTCTGTTTTTATTTTGAATTGTTTCTATATTTCTGTAGAAAAAGAGAAATTTTTAGCCTCCTTTTTGCCAAAAGTGAAAATGCCCAGAAAAATTGTCACGAAGTTTATTTCAATGCAGAATGTGAATTTATTTTTATTCACCATATTAAAATGTACATTTTTTCTTGTAGTAATTTTATTAGATTGTTTTATATTTAAAGACAAATTTTCTTCATTCATATGATAAAATATTTTTATGTAGATTTTTGTTTTAAAAATTTGTGTTAGTTTTTTTACATTATTTCTAATGCAGGAAAAATGTCCTTCATATAAATACTATTTATTATTTATGCTCATGCTTGAAGATTTGAATTACTTGTTATGTCTTTTTTTAAAGTTTTCTTTTTTGGTTAAATACCAATATATTGACTTTTAATACAATTTTATGATTTAAATTTTTCAATAAAAATAAATGTGATCACAACAAGCCTCTTTATTTTTTCACCATAATTAACTAAAATAAAAATTTTGCTCAGAGAAATAGTATATTTCATTAAAATTGAGTTGGTGAACGATTAGGAATTATGTGATAGAAATGAAGTTCTTTAACATAATTAAATACAAGTAAATTGTATGTTTTACAAGATTAGCCCATGCTATGTGAACACGTACAA